>CM027471.1:15773864-16026364 GCA_015776775.1 Magallana hongkongensis
ATTTCACAACTTTAAATCTACACTACCTGAGGATGCTACCACACAGGTTTCAGCTTTGCTGGCTGATTAGTTTCTGAGAAGAAGATTTTTAAAGATTTACTCTATATATTCCTACGTAAAACTTCGACCCCTCAATGTGGCCCCACCCTACCCCCGGGGGTCATGAATTTCACAACTTTGAATCTACACTACCTGAGGATGCTTCCACACAAGTTTCAGCTTTCCTGGCTGGTTAGTTTCTGAGAAGAGGATTTTTAAAGATTTACTCTATATATTCCTATGTAAAACTTCGACCCCCTATTGTGGCCCCACCCTACCCTCGGGGGTCATGGTTTTCACAACTTTGAATCTACACTACCTGAGGATTCTTCCACACAAGTTTCAGCTTTGCTGGCTGATTAGTTTCTGAGAAGAAGATTTTTAAAGATTTACTCTATATATTCCTATGTAAAACTTCAACCCCCTATTGTGGCCCCACCCTACCACCGGGGGTCATGAATTTCACAACTTTGAATCTACACTACCTGAGGATTCTTCCACATAAGTTTCAGCTTTGCTGGCTGACTAGTTTTTGAGAAGAAGATTTTTAAAGATTTACTCTATATATTCCTATGTAAAACTTTGACCCCCTATTGTGGCCCCACCCTACCACCGGGGGTCATGAATTTCACAACTTTGAATCTACACTACCTGAGAATGCTTCCACACAAGTTTCAGCTTTGCTGGCTGATTAGTTTCTGAGAAGAAGATTTTTAAAGATTTACTCTATATATTCCTATGTAAAACTTCGACCCCCCATTGTGGCCCCACCCTACCCCCGGGGGTCATGAATTTCACAACTTTGAATCTACACTACCTCAGGATGCTTCAACACAAGTTTCAGCTTTCCTGGCTTCTGGTTCTTGAGAAGAAGATTTTTGAAAATTTCTCGAAATTTTTCTTTAATTTCTAATTATTTCCCCTTGAAAACGGGTGTGGCCCTTAATTTTCACAACTTTGAATCCCCTTTGCCTTAGGATGATTTGTGCCAAGTTTGGTTGAAATTGGCCCAGTAGTTCTTGAGAAGTTGAAAATGTGAAAAGTTTACGGACAGACGGACGGACAGACGGACGGACGGACAGACGGACGACAGACAAAATGTGATCAGAATAGCTCACTTGAGCTTTCAGCTCAGGTGAGCTAAAAATATGAACAATGTAGTCTAACAGACCCTGTATTTAAAAAAAAACATTTTTTTCCCTGGATATTCTGTTTATCATTGATCCCTTTCTGTCACAGTATAGTCTTTTCACATATTGAGCATTACAGTTCTAAAGAAGATCTACTGTAATGTCGCATGTATAACACACACTTTTTTCAGCCAAAATTTTATCAAAAGTGAGGGGTGCGTGGTGTACATAGGACTACAATTTCACCCTATCTTTTCAAGCCGTGATTCTTGATACCACTGGAGTAGTGACTGCCGATCAGGGAAGTATATACTAAGAATAGTTAGTATATATGTCCCTGCTGCCGAAATAGCGCGTTATGCAAGTTGTATGAGTGTATACTAAATTTACTGCATCAGAAATACCTTATTCTTAGTTTTATTTCCATGTATTGAAATATTTATCCTCTCTCAGCACTATTTCTTGCATCAAAGAAGTTTAAATATCGCCAGTGTATTCGCCATTACATAAGCAGCCACCTGTTGACTCTGCACGTGGTCAATGTTTGTTTAACAATATCCTGCAGTGTCAGAAGCATGCACCTGTCCTGTGTCGGACTTCACAGGGTGTTTTCAAGTGCATGACACTGCATGTAAATACGCAATTATTCTGATTTTATTAAACTTGATTACTACATGTCCAGTTATGCAATTAAATGTTATTGCTTTACATAGACACTGCTTAAATACATGGATCATTTGTACGACTTGATAATGACGATATACGACATACATACGTTTCTTCACAATGTTTATTTAACAACAATCAAAACGTTTGACTATAATTAATCAATAAAATCATTTCTTTTGATGTTTTTTTTGTTTATATCTGCAAACATTATTACTTTTAAGCACTAAGTTGGTTGCCGTTCTTTTATACGTATGATGATCTTCAACTTCTCCGCTGTTGTATAAGAAACTCTACAAAGTATCAAATAATATTTGATACCGCCCATGGAAATTAGCCCTCCTTTTTCTTATAAGTAAAATTGTAAGAACTTTGACTCTAATATTCGCTTGGACCATGTTCCGATCACGAAATAACAATAATTACACTTGGATTATAAAATGTTCATGAAACATCGACAGTTATTTGGAAAAATGGCGGCCGTCAATTTTCATCGTCTGTGCAATGTTCCGATCACTAAATTAAAGAAATTGCACATGAATTATAAAATTATCCTGAAACATTGATAGTTTTGGGTGAAATGGCGGCCATTGATTTCGCCATTTTTAGGGTGCGTGTTATACATAGGACCTACTGTTTTTTGTTAACTTTCGGGGGTGCGTATTATACACGAGTGCGTATTATACACGATACTTTACTGTAAATCAAATGGATATAAACCTACATCAAACTTGTGAAGCCCCAGAATTGTCCAGAGGCAAAAGTCTAAACAATTTTAAAGAATCAAAAATATGTCAAAATGTTTGCATATAAGTAAAACCATATATATAACATTATAGTTTGGATCATAATTTGACCAAACTTGAATCTTCCCAACCTGATGATACTTCACACAAGTTACAGCTTTTCTGACCAGTCGTCATCTGAGTAGAAGATTTAAAATAAAATTTCTCTTTATATTCCTATGTAAAAATTTGACCCCCATTGTGGCCCCGACTTACCCCCAGGGACCATGATTTGAGCAAACTTGAATCTGCACTATTTGAGGATGCTTCCACGCAAGTTTCAACTTTTCTGGCAATATGGTTTTTGAGAGATATGTAAAACTTTGACCCCCTATTGTGGGCCAGCCTTACCCCCAGGGAACATGATTTGAACAAACTCGAATCAACACTATCTGGGGATGGTTCCACACAAAGTTTCAGTTTTTCTGGCCAACTGGTTTTTGAGAAGAAGATTTTTGAAAAATATCAGCAAACTTTCAATAAATCCTAATTATTTCCCCTAAAATAGGGCATGGCCCTTTATTTTAGCAAACTTGAATCCCTGTTACCCTTTTTGCCAAGTTTGGTTGAAATTGGCCTAGGGGTTCAGAAGAAGAAATCGAAAATGTAAAAAGTTTACAGACAGACAGACAGGAGGACGGACAACAGACGCCGGACGAAAAGTGATCAGAAAAGCTCAGGTGAGCTAAAAAATACACACTCAAAAAAACGTGGTATATTTTCTTTTTAATTCAATAATTTTATACACACATTGGATCTGCACATGTAGATAATGTAGATATTAATGTATTTCAAGTGCTTGTAATTCATTTGCTTTTTCCAAAATTTGTTAGATAAACATTGACCACGCAACAATTACCACCTCTAAAGTGTCAGCAGGTGCCTGATTATGTAATAGGAAATTATCACCGAGAACCCTCATTACTTACGTATCAGCGGTAATACCCCCAGAGGAGTCCCGAAACACACATAAAAGGGCTAGTCAAAGTTTGATACAGTGTACATGTATAATACGTTGTATGTTTAATTTTGCAGCCTAGTGTAATAGCAGAATTTGGAAATGCAGAATATAATTTGATACTTTTTAGGGTCTAAACCGCAAAAATTTTGAGCCGCAGAAAATACCCAGTATTCGGTTATTATTATGCTGTAGTTTGCTTCTGTTTCTCCTGCATTTGTTTTTGCACAAATTAATGTTAATGTCTGATATTTCAAATATTGTCATTTTCGACTGTTTATTTCTTACATTGAAGACATAGGAATAATAGTGTTAAACAAGCATATATAAAGTTAATAAATTTATGCACAATATCGAGGCTAATTGCTTGGTCAATTTTGTTATAAAGAAGCAAAAATTTTGAAATGTAGAAATTCAGTTGACTTTACAAAATGGCATAATGTAAAATGTGGAACACTGATTCATGTGTATTTTTCTAGAGTTTATATTTTTGAACAATGTCATTATTTGTTTACAGTTTTCACTCTCTATGAGGAGGCAATAAACCTCCATTGGCAACACCTTTGGCTCGTTACTGCACGTTCTGTTTTTGGCAGAAAAGCAGCTTCCTTAAATAGGTACATCATTAAATGCCATCTTTATTTAATAAAAAAAATACATTCAGGAATATACTAATTCAAATCAAAAATCATTTTCTGTCAGCTATCGTACACTCTAAATATAATATGTATGCAGTACATTCCCCTTCCCCTACAGATGTTACAGACTTGTAAAGACCAGCTCAGCATGCAGTTTTAAAGGAGAATTCTTAAGACATACATCACTCAGAGTGATCTAAAACGAATTGTTGTTTGGTAAACACATTTGTTAAACAAACATATTAAATTTTTTACTTACTTTGAGGTGGTTTTCTACGGATGGATAAAATGTATATTTGTTCAACCAGTCATCAATAAGTTTCTTTTTATCCCTCAGAGCAAGGAGATGTACGTTTTCATCGGCTTTGCTTTCAGCGTTATTCCTCTTTTTCAGTAACTGATCGTAAACTGCTAAGGCAACTACAAAAACCTCAATTGTTCTCAGCATGAGACCTTGCTTGTCATTTGTTCGATAAGAGAAAGTTGCTTGACCCAACAGGTCTACTCCAATTTTAACACACAGATATCCTCTTGTTAAATGATCTTGTGATCTATAAGAACAACAGAAATATGGCAAAAGATCAATATGTTGCATGCTCACCAAATATTGTCTATCAACTTTTCAATTCAGAAGAAAAAACAGTGCATTTTATAAAAATATGGCCTGTATGATCATGCTATGACCCTTTCTTGAGTTAAAATTATACACAGTAAAAACTTTCTAATTCTGCAGAAGTTTGTTCTGAAATTTTTTTGCTGAATTAGGTACAGTACCGATCAGACCCAACCTAACACCAGAGTAAACCCAAACTAAACCCCGGGTTTACTTTTTGGGTTTACTTTGGGTTTACTCTGGGTTTACTTTTTGAAAATTTGGGTCCACTCAGGGTTTACTTAGAGTTAACTCGGGGTTTACTTTGGGTTTACTTTGATATTGCTTTTGAGGTCAACAGTACGCACTGAAGTGTGATGCAGACCCGTCTTTTATCCTACTGCCCTTGTTTATTCCGAATACACAGTTAGTGTCTGTTTTAAGGGGTATACTTCTTACTGGGTTTACTCTCTGTGTCCACTCTGGGTTAACTTTGGGTTTACTCTGGGTCCACTCTAGTAAACCCGAAGTAAACCCAGAGTAAAACCCAGAAAGTAAACCCAGGATTTAGTTGGGGTTTACTTTCTGTTAGGTTGGGTCTAATTGGTATTGTAACATCCAGTTTGCAGGACAATGCTGAAATTTAATTACATATTGACATATTGTATAAGATCATATTTTACAAATTGTAAATTTCATACTGGACTGTACAATACAATTTCTATCAATACACTACTATATATTTATTATACAACATTTTATCATAAAACAATATAATTTTGTGTCATATGATAGTGTTGTTACGATAGTCACCGAATATCGAAAAATCGTCGCTGATGGCAGCAGATTGACGACAATCGATAGTAAATTTTATCATTGATAGTCGCTAAAATTCAGTCATTTGACACATAACCATTTATTGAAGAGCAGTATCCAAAAGATGACTGAAGTATTATTATTATTAACTGGAACAGGAACCAAATCTAGGGGCGAGAAATGCATAATACTGCATGAAGTCCTTCGGTAAAATTTAGCCCAGTGGTTCTAGAGAAGAAGCCAAAACTATGAAAAGTTTACAGACGGACGAGTGGACGGACAGACGATGAACAGGTGATCAGAAAAGCTCAATTGAACCTTCGGTTCAGATGAGCTAACGTAGTATGTCACAGCTAGAGGAAACGCATTTAACAGCATAATATCATTAAATTTCAAAATATGGTACAAGTGATTAAAAAAAAAATGTGAGCATCATTTTAGCACATCAAGAAAACAACAAAACATTAACTTACATATTTTCAGATGATTTACAGCTTCTTCGCATCTGGTCAGCGATAGTGTCAAGACAGTCATAAGCAATCTATTGAGTAAAATATGATCATGTGAGTTTATAAAATGGCGAACTGCATGTATTTCAAGAAAAGGGCAAAAATAAATCCTTGTACATGTACAATTACCAAAAAAGCCATGCCCAGTCTTACTTTGGGTTATTTAACATGCACCAACTTATGAAACTTTTCTTGTATTCATGAATATTTACTTTTATCATCAGTCTCTTAGTCTTTTGTCAAGTCGAAACTTGATGGAAAAGGCATAGTGATGTTCTGATTGCTTTTAGTTTGATGCCATAGCTGAATAAATGTAGAATTGTGATATTTCTGTCGCAGTTGAAATTTAAAGGTTATATACATTGGCAAACATTGCCAATCGAGCATGTATGAGAGATGAATGAGTGAATGTATGAATGAGTGTTTTCACGTGAGGGTGTGAGTTGACCATGTTCTACTTTTTTAACAACTACTGTAGACGTGGAAAACATAATGGTGTTTTTAATTTCACTATGTTCAAAGTCAGACAATTTTCCGTGAACATTAAGTCATCGTGAATATTGAGCTATGCATTCATCATCTCTGTGTAGGCTGCCATTACAGATGCATGTGTGCTTGAGCTGGGCCAAAGTTACCATTTAATTATCGTTATCCTCGTATATTTAAAATTCGTTACAATAGCATGCATGAGTATTACGTTAATTTAATAAATTAATATCATAATCAAACAACTATTTATAATGGGAGATTCGGTTTACCATTATCTCTGCAGCCCTTTCGAAGCCATTGTGATCACGGGTGCTAATTGTCACTTATTATATCGGACATCTCCTTTGGGCAAAGAGTACTGTACAATCATGAAGTAGTCTGCGATCGGCATTCATATTGAGCAGTTCATTATAAGACTGATTGATTATAAAGAGGTACTTCTTTCTAACAGATTACATGTACGTTTTCCTCCTAATTTTTATTCCCAAAAGATCAAATGCGCATTATACACCAGTGCTTATTACATTCGACACAAACTTGTTTCATTATTCTCATGGCACTTAACGTATATAAAGCTTTAATTTTACGTTATTCAAAAAAAAATAGTGTAAAAACATGATGCAGGCCCATCACTAATCAGATTTTTTTTACAATCAGGATCTACTTTTCTAGGATAAGAAATCGATTACCCGCGAAATTAAAAACACCCTGAAAGCTACTCACACGGGAAATCGTGAAATTTTAGATACATGGCATTAAAGATGTTTACAGTATATTAAAGCTGACTGACAGAAATTTACACCTGAATTCATTAATATCCATGATTTATTGGTTCACTATAAATAGAAAAAATTCTGCCAATTCCCCAAACACACAACTTTTACCTTCAAGGTAGACAAAGTGAAGTGTACCTGTGTGCAAGATATTAGTATCTTTCGTAAGCTCATATAGTTCTGGATACATGGTAAGCTTCTGTTTACCTTGTGACTGAAATACAGTGGAGCCTCAGTTATCCGGACGCTTTCGTTCCCAAGTTCAATCGTCCGGATAGGTGAAGCGTCCGGATATCTGAAATGTGGCTATTGTTGGCATGAATGATATGGGAAGTCAGTGTGTTTATACAAGCTACTCATGAGGGTCCAGCACGTAAAAAAGGTGTGAAACTTAATTGACAGGGGTAATCTTTTGTACCGAGTAGGGTATCATCAAATTTTACCGTCCGGTTAAATGAAGCAAGATCAGTAGTAAATCAGTGTTTTGTGGTGAAAACAGACCGTCCGGATCTGGAACGCAAATTTCCAGATAAATGAGACAATATAACGTATAAAAAATCAGTTCCCAAATAAATCGTCCGTAAACTGAAGCGTCCAGTCATCTGGCGTCCGGATATCTGACGCCCCACTGTATCTATTTAATATATATATATTGTAAATTACTTTTAATTCATTTTATTCAAATGTTCTAAATTAACATGCGATGTTGCGTATGAATTGTGGAATCCTCATAATAAAAGAACCAGTGTAGCTGAAATCAATAACAGGGACTCAGCGTTATTTAATTCCAATTAAGACCCTGCTACATTTCATTAGACAACATGAATAATGTTAACCAATCGTAGCATTTTGGAAATTCCTAATAGTCTAATGTTGACAAAATCAAATGTTATATTGACCTCCTTGGTCATGTACAGATGAATATCATTTATAACATTTTATTTTTTCTAAATTGTTGGATATCAGCCAATCAGAGAGCTAGGAATTAATCAATCATATTATAAAAGTCGGGGTAGGGTATTGTAGACAACTGCGTAATATATTCGGCAAATTACAGTAAGTTTATATTTTATAAGACAATATTTACATTTCATATAAATTTTTAGCATGTAAAGCCAAAATAAAATTAGTTTTTTTGGAATTGCCCCCATCTAAATAACAAGACGCCCATGGGCCACTTCGCTCACCTGAGCAACAATAGACATTATAAAATCAGCTTTACGGAGTAATACACTCAAAAAAATATATGGACAATGTAGTCTAACATATCCTGTATTTTAAAAAATCAATTTTTTCCCTGGATATGCTGTTCATTATTGATCCCTTTTTGTCACAGCGTAGTCATTTTTCATATTGAGCATTACAGTTCTCAAGAAGATCTAAATCAAATGTGAGATAAACCTACATCAAACTTGTGAAGTCCAAAAATTGTCCAGAGGCCAAAGTCTAAACAATTTTTGAGTATCAAAAATATGTCAAAATGCTTGCATATAAGTAAAACCATATATCATAACATTTGAGTTTTGGTGAATTTAAAATGTTTTCCTTTGTAAAATTGGACCCTCCACCCCATGTGGCTCCATCGATCATTCTCCTGAAAAATATGATTTTGACAAATTTCAATCTACACTATCTGAGGTTGCTTTCACTAATGTTGCACCTTTTTTAGAAAATGTTTTTCTTTAGAAAGATTTTTCTCAATATATTTCTTCGTATAGATTTAACCGGTCCCCATTGTGCCCCTACCCTACCCCCAGGAATCATAATTTGACCAAACTTAAATCTACCCTACCTGATAATACTTCACACAACTTATAGCTTTTCTGGCCAGTCACGTTCTGAGTAGATGATTTAAAATAAAATTTCTCTTTATATTCCTATGTAAAAAGTTTCCCCCCCCCCCCCCCATCGTGGCCCCATCTTACCTCCAGGGACCATGATTTGAGCAAACTTGAATCTGCACTATTTTAAGATGCTTCCATGCAAGTTTCAGCTTTTCTGGCAAAATGATTTTTAGTAGAAGATTTTCAAAGATTAACTCTATATATTTCTATGTAATTACTTTGACCCCCCTTTCAGCTCAGGTGAGCTAAAAGTCAGACAACTAACTTGAACAAATAAAACCAATCCCCCCACCCTCCTGGGTCTGAAAACCCAAAGGAATTCCAAACAAACAATGTTTTAAGGATGCTCTAAGGTGTGTGGAAAGCTACTGCACTTATAACACCAAATCACACACAGGGTACTGATTGGTTAAATGAGGAATTTTATTATGATCTCATAAAAAATTGAATGTCACAAGCTAAAATCAAAGTTCACGCTTGAGGCTCTTCATCTGTCCTTTCATTCATTTGAACTTAACCTTTGGATTTTGAGGAAATATTTATTTCATTTTTACGGACAAGGCAAGAAGCTCAAAACAAGAGGCCCATGGGCCACATCGCTCACCTGAACAGCAGTTCCTTGTAACATTCTATTTCGTAGCATATGCTTTTTCTATTTTAAACATTAAACCTCTTTCTGGGGCCCGAGTATTGATCCAAGGTTTATGGTTGGCTTTAACAACATAAATAGTAACTGAAAACGTATAACACTGCGGCAGGACCGCGCGTACACAGCCTGAAAAACTGAACGTAGAAGAGTTCCACATCAAGAGGAATAACTCTTAGGCTGTACAGAACAACATCAAGAAAGAAAACTCTTGGTTCCACTACATTAGAGTTTACACAATTTAAGGATCTTTGCATAGTAATCTCACAAACTGTAGCATTATAGTTCTTTAGAAAAATTTTCAAAAAACACTAGACTTTGACCCGTGCGGGCACGGGTTGACATTGCATATCGGACATTTACGAAATAGGTACATCGACACACCAAATTATTGACATTTACATAACAAAGCTATAACCCTACAATAATGCTGTTAATTTCACTACACTTTCCTTAGTTTATCTAACTGTGTCTCGGGAAAGGCCCTCTCCATAGTTAGAATGCCTCCCTTATACCTGTAATGTAGCAGAAAATTGCAGAATCGCTCCGGAACGATTTTGGAGAAAGTTAATGAAGTTGCCTTGAAAATAACAGTCAAATTCATCACAACAAACATTTTTGAGACTGCAAATACCTTTCAACTAAAAAATTTAATCCATAGAATGGAAGAATTCAACACCTTTTCACCAACGTGCACGTATGTTCTTTGTAAAACTGGGTCCGTAGGACATTATTCATTTTTACAATAAAACATATTTTATCTTCACTCATCTAACAAATATAATGTAACTTTTTAGCATGTAATCTAATATTTTTTTTTAGAAACATAATCTATCTTCACTCTCCTAACAAATATAATAATGCTTTTTTGCATGTAATTAAATATTTTTTGTCATCACGAAGACAAAAGTAAGTACTCAGTTGAAATGTATATTTGTTATTTTATACTTTCCCTCATAAGAAATCATTCATATATATATATGAACAGAATATATAGCAAAAGTCAAATGAAAATTTACCTTTATTTGTATTATCATTTCTGAGTTTATTCGTGCAGATGTAATATTGTGGAAACATAAACTAAAGATCCCATTAGCGTGAATGTATTGCACAAGCGCAAGATTGTAAAATCCAAAAAAGCCAGGTGATTTCCGGGATTTTTTTTAGGAATTTTCGTTGATTATTAATTAGCGAAGCTAAATTGAGAAAAAATAAAAACAAATTGGTAATCTTCAAGTACCAATGATGTTTAAAATATATAAAACAAAGGACAGTATTCTTCCGATATCTTGGTATTAAAGACCAAAAATTCGAGTCTATTTTTTTAAAATAGTAGTATAGATTTTCAATATATCTTTCTATGTTAAACTTTGAACTCCTTTTGGGGCCCCAGTATAAGTCCAGAGCCAAAGCTTTATTAATTTAGAATCTACATTATTTAAGTATGCTTGCATAGTAATTTCACAAGCTTAAGCATTATAGTTCTCTAGAAAAAGATTTTTAAACATTTTCCCTCTATATTTCTATGTCAAACTTTGAACCCCGCCTGGGGCCCCAGTTTTAGATCAAGGGTCACAGCTTTAAAATTTTGAATCTACACCATTTGAGGATGCTTACGTAGTTATCTGACAAATAGAAGCATTGTAGTTCTCAAGAAGAAGTTTTTTAAACATTTTCGATATATACTTCTACATTTAACTTTTAACACATCTTGGGTCCCCAGTGTCCAGGGGTCACTAATTTAAAAATATCAAACCTACATTATCCAAGGTTGTATGCATGCTAGTAATCTCACAAATTGAAGCATTATAGTTCTAGAGAAGAAGATTTTTTAACATGTTACCTTAAAAAAGTTTATATTTCTATAATAAACTATGACCCTCTCTTGTGGCCCCAGTATTAGTCCGGGGGTCAAGATTTTACCAATTAAGAGTCTACATAAGCCAGGGATGCATGCATAGTAATTTCACAATCTATAACATTGTAGTTCTTGAGAAGAACATTTTTAAACGTTTCCTTTATATTTTTTAAAATGTTTAAATTTTGAACCCCTTTTGGTGCCCCAGTATTTGTCCGGGAGTCATGATTTTTACATTATTTAAGGATGTACATGTATGCATAGTAATATCCTAAACTGTTGCATTATAGTTCTTGAGAAGAAGATTTAAAACATTTTATATGTTAAACTTTAAACCCCTCCTGTGGCCCCATTTTTTGGCCGGAAGTCACAATTTCTTCACTATATATACAACCTTTTGTGTAAATATTGGCATTTTTGGTGCAGTAGTTCTTGAGAAGAAAATTTTTTAACATTTTTCCTATGTAGTTCTATGTTCAACTTTGAACCCCGCCTGGGGCTCTATACGAGGGTAACACATAAACAGTGTTTCCCTAATTATAATAAAACATACTTTTTTAAATTAATTCCCGTGTGAAACAAGATTATCTATGGTATGGTTGTTTACAAATAAATCCACACCACGTGCCTTGATATGCCGTATCTATAATACTCAAAAAAACTAGCTGCAATATTCCCACAAAATCATTTTGGAGACCTTGCCCGATAACAAACAAATTTACATATTAATATTTATTTTATTGGGCACGGTATCTAAATAAAATGTAAGCGAAAAACTAAAATAATAATTAGTGAATTTTTACACCTTATCGTATTTATCCGTCATTTCTTGATTAAACAACCTTATATACTTATGCAATGAGTTGTCAAAAATCCGGACGACACAGTTGGGTTTTTTTGGTGCACAATTTAGTTAAATAAATGGAACAAAAGTCATGTATACATTTTTTCTATATATTTCTATGTTAAAATTTGAACCCCGCCTGAAGCCCATTTTTGTTCGAGGGTCACGATTATTACAATTTAGAATCTTCACTATATATACAAGCTTTTGTGTTAATATTGGCATTTCTGGTGCAGTGGTTCTTGAGAAGAAGATTTTTTAAACATTTTCCTATGTATTTCTATGTTAAATTTTTAACCCCACCTGGGGCCCCAGTTTTGGTCAGAGGGTTACAATTTTTACAATTTAGAATCTTCACTATATATACAAGCTTTTGTGTAAAAATTGGCATTTCTGGTGCAGTGGTTCTTGAGAAGATGATTTTTAAAGACATGCACCCTATACTCACTGTTTCGCAATTACCTCCCTTTTAAAAAGGGTTGTGCTCTTTATTTTAATAATTCATATCCCCTTTCCATTAGGATGCTTTGTACCAAATTTGGTTAAATTTGTCCCAGTGGTTTTTGAGAAGAAGTCAAAAATGTGAAAAGTTTACAGACGGACGACGGGTGATCAGAAAAGCTCACTTGAACTTCGGTTCAGGTGAGCTTAAAAAAAACTGTACATATAAGCATTGAATGATTTTTGTTGGATATCGTTGGTCTTATTACACACCAGGCAGCACAGACAAATTATCAAATATATTACTAACATGTTATAGGACCAACAAATTCCAAAAAAAAGCATTCAATACTTAAATAATTTTCTTTATCACTTGACATATGTCTGTTTATGATAACAACTTACAAACGCGTCCGCAGAATATGATATCACATCATTTATATTGTAATGGCCGTATCAACTAAAACAGGTATTGTAAAGACAAAATGCCAATGAGACTTTTATTATATTTCAAGCAACATAAAACCTCACCTTTTTGTTTATCTCTGAGCTGAAGTATTCTGTACAGAAAAAAAAATACAGGCCAGCCATTCCAACTTCTGGAGGCAACAACTTGGTTTTGACAACAGAAAGCTTCTCAAACCTCAGAACTGACATGAAGGCCCTTGGCAAGTAAAAGTCAATTTCAAACATAGGTGCCAAGGTTTCTAGAATTTTCTCTGGTTCTCTGCAAAATGACCAAAAGGATTATTTAATTAAACACTTAATTTATAAAGCATTCCACTGGAATGTAAGAAATAAGTGCCTGGGAGCTACAATAGTCACCTCAGTATAATGCAATCTAATGAATGACTAAGAGAATGGCAACTGGAAAATTTCAATACACTTTCTATAAAAAAAAAAGAAGATTTGAAGGACTCAAAAGGAGACCAAGTTTAAACAATATAGCCAAAACATGTGCAATTTGAAAAAAAAAAGATTAATATACACAATTTATCCAGATTCCTGTATAATCTTTTGACTGTGGATTTGTAGATCTGGGGGGGGGGGAACAAGATCAGATTTTTCTTGTATTTCCTTTTTGAATTCAACACTCTATAAAATGAACTTCAATCTTCAAAGCATTGGATTTAGAGTACAGCTCACAAATATTACCAATTATACTGTGGAAAACACATAGTGAGATTTGCTACAAGTTCCAAAATGAAATTGCTGTACCTAATCAATAATCAATTCTGAGACTCTTAGTACCCAAATGGTTAATTTTCTTCAAAATTGTATCCTTCCCTTTCTTCTATCAATCCTATCATACTGTGTTTGTATATTGTTTTAACCTGAGATATAATACTTACCCATCATAAACCCAATCAGGTTTTATCGCTTAGTTTATCAGTTTTTCTGTTTATCCAATTATGTTTTTAAAAACTGTATCAAGCATGTATTTTTCTTTTTGTGCAACTTATCGATTTGGAAATAAAAATGTCAATCAGTGCTGTAACAAATTTCAGTGGAAAAAAACAAGAACTGTTAAATTTTTCATACATTCCATTTGATTTAAGATTACAAAGATCATTCGGAAAGGAATCATCTAAAAGAGAACACCATTATCATATTATATGAAAATTACATATAAATATCACCTAGATTATAATATTGTATCATATGATATGATACAATATAGTATTATATATAATAATATCATATGGCAGATGCAATATTATAATGTATCATATATGATACAATGTTATACACTATACACTAAATGTATCACACTATACAATATGATATTGTATCATTGGATAAAATATAAAATTTGAACCATATATCATTTATATATTAAAACACAAAGTATAATACTTTAGGTTTAGTCCGGACTAGGCTTACCTTTGGACGGAGGCCTTTTTGAGAAACGGGCCCCTGGCTTTTATGAATTTTTAACCATAATGTTTGGAACATATTTTTCTGCATTTTATTCAACGTTTGATTTCTTTAACTCATGATTCTGGAACATTTATCAAGGACCCTTTAAGTTCAACCATCAAATAAGTACTAACAACCCTAATATTAAATATACACACATGCTCCATCTTGTCTTTCCTTTCAAGTAGTCCATCTCAATTTCGAAATCATCCTTCCCCCACCAAAGTGGCTGTTTAGCATTATGGTCTGATTTTTTGTTCATTTCTTCATATGGGCGTAACTTTCCCAGCAGAAGGTGATACAGAGGGAGACTGCAAATCCATGTAGGATTTGCCGAAGATTGTTCATTCTTGATGAACTGTTGCAATGCATTCTTTACTTTCCTATACAAAACAAGAAAACATTTGCATAAATGTATAAGCAATTTACTGATACTGATCAAATTACACAAAAATCAAACTATATTCAGCACAATAATTATTTTCTATTAATGTCAAAAACTAAATGTAAACCAAAATGTGTCTATTTAAAAACAAAAAAAATTGTTAATACAGTGCCAATGAAACATGTTTTAGTTTTGGAGACATGCTCTTTAGGTTTTCTGTTTATTCCATTAAAATTTATTAAAATCAAATCAAATACTCGGATGGTAATTAGAAAAAAAAATATTCTTCACAAGTAACCATTACCACCACTGTACTTAATTTGCAAGCATCCATATCATCTATATAGGAGGGGTGTCCCAAAACAGTGTAAACAAGTTGCATCAAATTAGGTAAGAAGAATTTAAACACAAAACAAGAGGCCCAGGGGGCACATTGCCTAAACAACAGTTATAGCCATAACTCTTATCCAATCAGTTTTATGGTATAAAATACAAAATATCTAAAGTTATAAACAAGTTGAATAGATCTTGTGTAAAAGGTTGGGTTGTTTTGGGGTTTTTTGGGGGGGTTTTTTTCCAAACGTTCTTGTGTTAAACATTGGAACATTAACACAATTTTGCACTTATTTTCTCTATTTCTTCCTGTATAAAAATTCAACCACCCCCTCCTTATTGTGACCTTATTCCTCCCCCCCCCCCCCAAGGTATAATGATTTGTACAAACTTGAATCTACATTATCAAAGGATGATTCAACACAAATTATGGCGTTTCTGGCCAATGGTTTTTGAAAAGAAGATTTCTAACTATATTCCTCTATTTATTCCTATAAAAAAGTTATCCCCCATTGTGGCCCCATCCTACCCTTGGGGTTCATAATTTGAACAAACTTAAATTTACACTACCTGGGGATGCTTCCACACAAGTTCAAGGTATTCTGGCTAAATGGTTTTTGAGAAGATTTTTAAAAATTTTCCTCTGTTTATTAGTTTTATGTAACATGAGGCCAGCAGTACAATAGCCCTTATGAGTCTAAACCCTAATCTGAGACCCCTTTGACTGTCTCTCCCAGTCTTTTAAATTGATGTTTGAAAGACATTTATTCATAAAGGGGGGGGGGGGGGGTGGAAGTCAAAGAAAATCTTAGATTATTCATACCCTAGCTAAAAAGTTTAAACCTCCAAAATAAAATCCCTGTCACAATTTTCACTGGGAACAGTACAACAGTTCACTACGGATGGGTAGCGACAAAAATTTCGTTTACGATATTTTTTAAAATATCGTGGTGATATTGTGATATATTTGGACACAACAATTCTTTGATTTACAAGCAATTATTCTTTACTTTTGAAACGGAGGCTATTTGAGCCTCCTATTGCTACCGGTCAGCTTGTATGTGACATCAATACTGAACTTGGTGGATTCGACTGACACCACCTAACGGCAAAAATTGCAATATTCGTTTGGGATTCATATTTCAATATTATTATTGAAATAAATATCTTATTTGCAATTACAATAAATAGAACTATACATATTGCGATCAATTAACATAATTTCTCTCGTAAATTTTGGTCCATATGGATGCTTTGTGCCGAGTTTGGTTAAAATTGGCCAAGTGAATCGTGAGAAGATGTTGAAAATGTGAAAAGTTTACAGACGGACAGATGGACGACAGACAAAAATGTGATCAGAATAGCTCACTTGAGCTTTTAGCTCAGGTGAGCTAAAAAGTACCGGTACCTATATTTCTATCATGCAAATCCATCTATTGTTCTTGAATATAGAGATTCTAAAGAGTTAGAACCCATTATTATTGTCAAGTCACTTTAGGAAAAATGACACCCAGTTATGTTAACAGCAGCAGAGCCATCGGTGATAATCTTGATCGGCCAGGTAATTCCACATTTTTTCCCCACATCAATTGTCTACATCACTTGCATTCTCTGTTTTTTCATCAGCGTTTCAAACACTTTGATAATCAAGATTTTTGATAAGTCGGACCTAAAAAATGTCCAGCAATAACACAGTAGAGAGACTGTGTTATCTCATAGCGACGTCTCAAAATCTCGGAAGATCTAGCCAATATTTGGAATTTTAATATACATGTTTATTTTAAAATATTTAATACACATTGCTTTGAGCGATATTATGGTATTTAAAATTTCAGTAGCCATGCCGAACAAGCTTTATGACATGTTTAGTAGCCTGACCTCAAACTTCAGTAGTCATGGGCTAGGCGGCTACCATTAGTGTCGAACCCTGACAAGTATGTAAAAGATATCAGTTAAATATTTTGGTTCCCGTATTGCGGGAAAAAAATCGCAATATACCAGCTAGGTTACCATTAAATTCCCATACCACTTCAGTACACTTTGTATATTATAACAATGCATTTAGTTTATTTTCCACCACTAAAAGTACTGAAGAAAACATTATGAAATTTTACACATTTTCACTATGTGGCCATTATTAATTGGCCCAACCCATGGGTCCAGAACCCCTGACTCTGCCTTAGCTTCAACCATGCCACTTTGATTCTAGTGAAGATCATCATTTTCCAAAATATGTGACATGCTCCAAAAACTTTAACCTACTCCTGTCTCCAGCATCAGGAACCTTCTGCTCAGATTCAGCATCCAAGCCTGTTGAGTACCGTACATCAGTATCACAAGATACATCATCCATCCAAGTTAAGAAAAGATAGAACTTATAATAAGTTAGATATGCCAATCAAAGGTCACATCCTCCTGAATTTTTAACCTGCTCCAAAAACTTTAACCTTCTTCAGCATCCATAACTTACCGATCAGATCTAACATCAAAGATTGTCAAGTACATCAGTATCACAAGATGCATCATCAATTCAAGTTTAGTAAAGATAGAACCTATAACTTAGAAATGGCTATCAAAGGGCACCTGCTCCAAAAACATAAACATCATCTATGGCTCAAATTCAGCATTCATGTCATGTGTTTATTTATCATAAGATGCATCCTTAACGAGGCCGAGTACAGAACGAGTACGCACGCTTTCGCGCAGCGTTTCATTTGTATTGTGACGTCATCTTTTTGCTTGGTTGACGCCATTGCGCGATAGTTTCAACTGCAGATATTCAGCGAAATTTGTTGAAAATGGCTCGTTTAATGCGTAAAATTAATGTTATATTGTGGAATAAACATAACTGTATCGAAGTATAAGCTATATTTGGGCTCGGGTCGAAAACGTGAAGAGGGTTCAGCAGGCCTAACCCTCTGTCAAGTTTTCTTAACCCGCCTAAATATAGCTTAATTCATATATTTCAAGACAGTAACCATGTAATTTATATTAATGACCCTTAATATGTGATGTTATATATTTTTTTATTACTTAAATATGTCTGAATGCTTTAATAATTCTATAAAGATCACCTTTTCCGCGTTTGTCAAATAAAAAATAGCCATTATCTGACAAATCTGGGAAATTTGGCATACAAAAATCAACCTTGATAAGACCCCTGGAACAAACCAGGAGGTAAAAGGTTTTTTTTATTTGACCATTTGATGTCTTTTAGCAGTAACTTTAATATGTAGAACAGAAAAAGAAATCCCTAGGGCAGAAGTTTAAAAAAATGTGCAAAATTGATACATTTCAAGCGAAATCCCATAGGGTCCTATGTTAAAGATTAACAAACTTTGAGATGACCCCCTAAACAAACGGTGTGGTAAATGTCTTATTTTTTAATCTTAAAATAATTATTATATCAGTAGAAATTCAGGTAAAAAATTTCATTAAAAAATCTAGGGCAGAACTAATTAGACCCGGCCTCGTTAATTCAAGATTGGCCAACAAAGGGCTCGGCACCTGCTCCTAAAACTTTAAACTGCTCTAAAAACCTTAAACTCCTCCAGCATCCCAAGAATTTCCACCCCACCCCCCTATTGGGCCCCACCTCACCCATGAAAATCATTTGAACACATTTAAATCTTCAATATATGACAATGCTTCTACCCAAGTTTCATCTTATATACCAAAATATTTTGAGAAGATTTTTAACAAGTGAAAAGCTGTCAATGTGACAGCAAACCAGGTTTTCATTTATGTGAACTGTATCCATAATCCATGTCAACCCATATCCAGTGAAATGGAGTACCCTATATGCAATATTTTGCCAAAAAATGACTAAGTTCAAAAGCTGGTATTTTTTTCAGAAATTATCAGAAATCAAAATCCTAGCAATATGCACACCTCTGATATATGTACAATTGATTTGCAAAAGAACAACTTCCTATCTTGAGAACTGAAGGAGGAGTTATCCGTACAATGAGGGTACCCTATATGCAATACTTTGACAAAAAATGACTAAGTTCAAAAGCTGGTATGTTTTTCATAAATTATCTGAAATCAAAATCCTAGCAATATGCACACCTCTAATATATGTACAATTGATCTGCAAAAGAACAACTTCCTATCTTGAAAACTGTAGGAGGAGTTATCCGTACAATGAGGGTACCCTTTTGGCAGCCCCCGCCCACCTGCCCACCATTTTCACCATTCTAATAACAGGATTTTTCCGTTGGAAAACCCGGTTAAAAATGCTAAAATTTTAATTCATACATAACTAAAGATTTTTATAGTTTACCAATAATTTATTGAAACATTCCATATTGGACACTGGAGTCTACTAACCGTTTACAGCTATGATGAACAAATGTAAGCAAATGAAAAATACTGTCTGAAAGGAAAACACATCCTTAATAGGGTGATATAAATATAATTTCCAACAAAATACAAAGAATAATAAAATAAAAATAATAATAACCCTCTAAAGAGAGTTTAAAAAAGTACAAATTTTCCCTTTAGAAAACATAGGAGGGGAAGGGGGATTTGGTAAAAATTTAAATAACAAGAATTTTGAATTTGAACTTCCAACTCTTGTATTTGGGTTAAAATTCAGAATTCTTGTGGTTTAAATTTTTGAATTTTCCCCAATTTCCCCCCGATTTCTTATGGGGGAATTTTTTTGGTCATCTAATTATCCATTGTATCTAGTTGGAAGTTATGTCAATGATTAAAGGGTGACTGTGTTTTCCTTTCGGACAGTATTTTTCATTTGCTCAATACATTTGTTCATCATAGCTGTAAACAATTAGAAGTCCCCATGCAGTGTCAAATGTGGAATGTTTCAATAAATTGTTGGTAAACTATATAGAAATCTTTTGCTATATACTGTAAGTCGTTTTAATTCCAAGGTGCTAATATTTCATGATTTCTATTAAAGTACCAATCGCGATGGTTTTAATTTCACGCTCCTTAAAAACAATTGATCAAAATATAAGCATTAAAACATTTTTGAAAACTAATGATGTATACACGATGGGTTTAATTTCACGGGAAAATTTAAAATTGCGAACACAGTCAAATTAAAATCATCGTGATTATTTGCCAATCTACAGTATAAATTGTTAATTATGTCATAATCATTGTTTATATTTTAAAACTCTTTCCATCTAAGAATTTCCCTTGGGGCACCCTATGTGTTAAAAGTAATTTTTAGGCAAGCCTTGTTTTCAGTGTAATTTTCAGCATCAGTAGCCATTGCCAGTGGGGATTTTGCTGTTTTTATTGTAGTTTAGTATACATGTACATTGTTTGATCATGATCATTTATTTAAATCATGTACAAGTTGCTTCAAGAATCATGTCATTTGTGAGATGATGATGGACTTTGAGTGACATTTAGTTTTGTTTGAATCAGTCTTGGGTTGATGACATTCTAACTTTGAGTGGTTTGACTTGCAGGATTTTTAGATGTGCAAGTATTTGCAATTGAGTATTTGCAGTTGAAATTGGCCAGGTGCTTTTAGAGGAGAAGATCAAAATGTGAAAGTTTAAGAACGGACGGATGTGATCAAAATGTGATCAAAAAAGCTCACTTGAGCTGAATGCTCAGGTGAGCTTAAAATGTGGACAATGTAGTAGAATATATGCTTTTATAAAGGGTTTTCAAATTTTTCTCCAGATATTCTTATGTAAAAGATATAGCCCCTTTTGTAACAGGATGATTTTACAGTCATATAAAATTGGTTTTTGAAAAATAGTTTTGAAGATTTTTCTGTTTATATTCCTATGGAAAAACTCACCCCCCCCCCCCCCCACTGTGGCTCAACCCTACCCCAGTGATCATGATTTGAACAAGCATGAATCTACACTATCTGGGGATGCTTCCTTACAAGTTTCAGCTTTTCTAACCAAATAGTTTTTGAGAAGAATTTTGAAAAATACCAACAAATTTTCAATAATTTCTAATTATATCCATATGAAAGAGGGTAGGGTCCTTCCTTTTAACAAACTTGAATTCCCCTCACCATGGGCAAAATCACTCACCTGAACAACAGTTCTTGTATAATTTGATTGGAAAAATTTTCAATACGATACTCTTTGAAAATATCGTAAAACTTTCATATCAGGGTTGTCTCTAATACCCGGGGGAAGGGAATTCTTCCGCCTATAATTAATGCCCTAATTACCCAGATATTATTGCATTTAAAACACAACGTCACTATAAGCAAGACTCCCCAGACCCTCCTTTTACTTTTTTATTTCTTCCTTCTACTTCAATTTTTAGAGACAACCCTGCATATACTCCAAGATGTGACAGGTGTACAGGTAAAGATACCAAAGCTAGTGAAGTGTGACTAATCCTGTCTGACTAAAGCACTGTCCGTAATTTGAAAGTGATTTGGGACATAAGAGTGTTTTTACAAGCTACTCATGAGGGTCTTACATGTGAAAAAGGTGTGAAACTCAATTAACAGACGTAAATTTTCTATAGTAATAAGTAGGTTATCGTTAAATTTTACCATACGATTAAATGAAGCAAAATTAATAGTTGAACAGTGTTTTAATTGTGGTAAAAAACAGGCTGTGCGGATCTGGAATGCGGAATTCCGGATAAATGAGACAAAATAACATATTATATGAGGACAATAGGCCTTAACGATCACCTGAGTACCACAGCTCAAACACAAACTTGTCCAGGAGTCTCATATATGCATTTAATTAACTTTCATTCTGGAGTAGAAAAATTATAATATTGTAATGACAGTGATTCATTATTAGTGATTCATTTTGAAAATGGTCTTTATTGGTCCAGAAGACCCCTCTTAATCATAACTATGAGTCCCATGCAGAAAACAATGAGTCCATATTTTATTCCACAAAGAACATGAACATCAAACAAGCTTCATTTATTTAAACTCAAATTCTAAAAGACCATACTAAGAGACAGGCTTAGTGCCGTCACTCGAACCCTTCAGAGTTTTCTCCGTTTCTTTATCCATATGTTATCGCCACTTTCAAATATTTTACGTTCTGGATCAGCGTTCCTTTCAGCATGAACCTCATTAAATTATGAACCTTATTAAATGCTGATTA
Source organism: Magallana hongkongensis (assembly GCA_015776775.1). Taxonomy (NCBI): domain Eukaryota; kingdom Metazoa; phylum Mollusca; class Bivalvia; order Ostreida; family Ostreidae; genus Magallana; species Magallana hongkongensis. The sequence goes on from CM027471.1 coordinate 15,796,610, forward strand.
ACTGCCACTTATCTACTTTTACACAAACTGTGGTTAATCTACCCTGGTTCAGGAGGAATTTTATCAGTTTTATTCGGTAGCATTGTGATAGACATCAATTCCCCCCTCCCCCTAATGTCAAGTATCAATGATGGATCGATCTGATTGGTTATTCACAAAGTGTTGACCTATGAGATTTCAGCTTTTGTAGTGTGTTTTTTATTGTTCAGAACATTTCTGGCATCTACTTAGTAGGTTAAGAATGGAACAATCGATGTTCTGGAAATTCTTTGCCAGAAAATGTATGTGTATTTATAAATTCAATGCGTCCTTTGGGCTGCACATATAATGAAAGTATGCATCCTGAGCAAAATTTGTGCATATTTTATGCACCATACACATCAAAATGAATCATTGGTAATGACAACCACCTCCCTGCCTGAAATCTTTCAAAAAGGACTATGAAACCTATAATTATAGTGAATCTCTAGCTTAGAGATCATAATAGAGTGCAATGACCTGATGTTGGAAAAATGTAAGACTCCAAGGGTTTTCCTACTGTTTTTAAACTGGGTCCAGGGTTCGTAGAATTGGGAAAAATGACGCGTTGGGAAAATAACAAAGAAGTACTAGTTTTATTTGAGGCCCAACCTACCTGGTAAAATTTTATGCTTTATTATATCTCCTCCACAGAAATTGGTGAGAAGTCTGGAAGACTTAATTTATTTTATGATGTAACAATGATATATATACATATTTTAAACTTAATTTTGAAATAATAAGTGTTACTGAAATAAAATTGAAGCAAACACTTACTTACATTCAAAGATTAAAAGAAAATACTTTTTTCTTCAAATTTCTTAAAGTATTTCAGTTTGAAAAAGATAATAAAATTCATGCATTTTTTTACCTTTTATCGATGAAATTTTTTCTTAATTGTGTAAGCCAATTGACAAACATGCAATAAAATAATTCTTTGCAATATGGCAATGATATATGCATTCGGGGTATTAGTCCTACCCTTTGACCCAATTACAACCGTCATGAGAAAATGTGTTTAATTTTGTAAATAACTGCAGATTTACGATTTCATAATAGTCTTAGCATTTAATTGGCACAATTATTTACTTATTATAAATTACCAATTTTAAAAATCATCACTATAATAGCAATTGACATCGGTTGAAATAAATGCATGAGGAAATTCTGGCGAAGATACAGAAAGCGAATGTGTCAAAGAAGTTGCCCCCTACTTGGTCCATTATTTATGCTCAGAAATAAACAAAAGTGAAGAAAAATAGCTGTTGAAGTTGCATTTTAAATACCAGCAGAACATGTTCTGATATTTCAAATTACTGAAACTTAAATTGATTGGGAAAAATGAATCTGGATTTTGGAAAATATTGGTAATTTTTTTTATTGGGAATATTGGTAATTTTTTTTATTGGGAATGGGTCCGGTAAATGGACCCAAAACTAAGCTGGGAAAACCCCTGGACTCTGATAGAAAATAATTTTTCCATATTTGTTAACTTTCCAGATAGTTTGTATGTATATATGCTTTCATAGATAAACTAAAACAAGGTTGCTTTTGTGGTATGTTTTCATAGATAAAGTAAAACATGGTTTACATCATTTGTTACTTAATTCACACCAAAAATGGTAACAATAAGCATTGTATTTTTTAAGAAGTTTAAAATGTAAAACCACATGTTAATGCACGATGCACAATGATGCTCAGTCAAAGACCAATTGCAATAGGAGTGACTCAGATGACCTAAAAAATCTGTTTTCAAATAAAATTGTCTGTAAACTGAAGCTTCGATCCAGATATCTGAAGCCCCACTGTAGAAAACATTTAAAAGACAACTGGAATATTCGTTGTATGGCTGAGTGATAATGAACATGAAGGTGTTTTTGATTTTCCAGTCAGTGGATTGATTTCCCCTTAGTTATAAACATTTTTTTTTCTTTTCACTAAAAGCATGGTAAGAATAGAAAATTTAACTTACAAGTATCTAAATATGTGTGATCATTTACTTACGGAATAAGTCCTCGAAAACTCTCTTTCAACATGTCATACATGGGACAGTTCTTATCCTGATCATTTCCTTCAAGAATCAAACTCCGGAATAATGCATTCTTATAGTTCTCATTCAGCGGTAAGTTGAATTTTTCCCAAAGACAAATAATTCCAACAGCAGAAATCAAATCTGGCTTTGCTTCCAAGTCATCTAACTTGGGCTTCAAATCCTCTATCCAAACCTTAAACACAAATAAACACATCATCAAAAGTATGAATATACACAATTGAAAGTTATCAATATTATAACATTTTATAGAACTTGCAATCCTTTAAGGGACTAGATTTGGGTAGACCTTTTTGGTCATTTGTTGGAACAAGAGGCCCATGGGCCACATCGCTCACCTTAACAGCAGTTCCTTGTGACATTCTATTTCGTACCATATGCTTTTTCTATATTAAACATTGAACCCCTTTATGGGGCCCCAGTATTGGTCCGAGGTTTATAGTTGGCTTTAACAACATAAATAGTAACACAGGAATGAAAATGTGTAGCACTGCGGCGGGACCGCACGTACACAGCCTGAAAAAATGAACGTAGAAGAGTTCCACATCAAGAGGAATAACTCTCAGACTGTACAGAACAACATCAAGAAAGATAACTCTTGGTTCCACTACATCAGAGTTTACACAATTTGAGGATCCTTGCATAGTAATCTCACAAACTGTAGCATTATAGTTCTAGAGAAAATCTTTTAGAGACATTTTCAATATATATGTTAAACTTTGAACCCTCTTGGGGCCCCAGTATTAGTCCAGTGCCAAAGCTTTATTTATTTGGAATCTAAATTATTTAAGGATGCTTGCATAGTAATCTCACAAGCTGAAGCATTATAGTTCCCTAGAAAAAGATTTTTAAACATTTTCCCTCTATATTTCTATGCTAAACTTTGAACACCTCTTGGGGCCCAGTATTACATGAGGGTCACGGCTTTTATAATTTCGAATCTACACTATTTGAGAATACGTACGTAGGTATCTGACAAATTGAAGCATTGTAGTTCTTGAGAAGATTTTAAAACATTTTCCATATATACTTCCTCATTTAACTTTTGATCCAGCTTGGGTCCCCAGTATTAGTCCAGGGGTCACTATTTTAAAACTATCAAACCTCCATTATCCAAGGTTGTATGCATGCTAGTAATCTCACAAATTGTCAAGCATTGTAATTCTTGAGAAGAAGATCTTTTTTTACATGCTACCTAAAGGTATAATAAACTTTGACCCCCTCTTGGGGCCCCAGTATCGGTTCGGGGGTCATGATTTTACCAATTAAGAATCTACATAAGCCAGGGATGCATGCATAGTAATTCCACAAACTATAACATTGTAGTTCTTGAGAAGAACATTTTTAAACGTTTCCTTTATATTTTTTAAAATGTTTAAATTTTGAACCCCTTTTGGTGCCCAATTATTTGTCCGGGAGTCACGATTTTTACAAATTAGAATCTACATTATTTAAGGATGTACATGTATGCATAGTAATATCCCAAACTGTTACATAATAGTTCTTAAGAAGATTTTAAAACATTTTCCTGTATATGTTAAAATTTGAACCCCTCCTGGGGCCCCACTTTTTGTCCAGGGGTCACGATTTATACAATTAGAATCTTCACTATATATACAACCTTTTGTGTAAATATTGGCATTTTTGGTGCAGTAGTTCTTGACAAGAAAAATTTTAAACATTTTTCCTATGTAGTTCTATGTTAAACTTTGAACCCCGCCTTGGGCTCCAGTTTTGGTCCGAGGGTCACGATTTCTACAATTTAGAGTCTTCACTATACATATCAAAGGCCGGAACGCCCACTAAGGCCTCGAGCTGACATTTTCTTTAAGATAGGTATCATTAAAGGGGAAGGAAACTAAAAATATGTTGTACAATAAATCAATTAATTATCATCTTCTATAATTGTATATCGTATTTATTTTCATTAAAACCCCCGGAACAATGAATAAATCAAGAAAATCGATCGCTTAATTTAAATTTCCCGCCGCCATAGGGGCTGCCATTAAACTTTAATCTATGACGTCACACCATCTATTCCGGTTTGTCTTATCAACATAACATCAGTGTTAGTAAATCATGATATTCGCTCTAAATGACAAGTTTTGGAAAATTTGAAACAATATTGATTTGAGACCGTTCCTTTACCTTTGCAAACTACAAACTAACGTCAAATGGAGCATGTTCGTTGGAATTTAAAAGTGGAAGTCAGTGTTGGAGAAATCACCGCGTAAATGTGGAAATTGTCAACAGATGCCAAGTTTCATAGAAAATGCCTGCCGTCGTTATTTCGACATGGTAATTGCGACTTTAAAGAATGATTTTTAAACATCCCGATTACAATTATAACATTTATTCAGTTAGCGAAGAACTTGACTTGGAATAAAAAATTTAATCGAGGTCGTTTTCATCTTTGAATGATAGAAGATTAACAGCTGTCATTTACTTATGGAAATGCATATATTTATGCATACAATGATACATGTATTTATTCTTTAGATTGACATGTGAACTCAAACATAATCAATTTTGTTTAGTTGATTATTTGAGTAACAGAAAGGCATAAACCAGCGTTAATTATATTCAGAGCACTGTGTACATTCATTTGTATATATGTAAACGAAACCGGAATAGATGGTGTGACGTCAAAATAAATATTTTTTTGGTTTTTAATACATAAGAGTTCTACATCATGTCCGCTTCCAGTAAATACGATTTCTCCAACTTCAAACGTTCATTAAAGCTTAATCATGTATTTTATTTTCAAAACAGCATGACCACATGGGATAATTTACACCACTTTATTAAAATAAATAAATTATGTTTTTGACTTTCCTTCCCCTTTAATTTAAATTTCTGTACCAATAGTCATATATCAAATAATATCAGAATAAAAATATTTTGTGTAACTAAATTCGTACACATTAAAGTATTTATTGCCAAGCAGACAACTTACAAATACACATAAAACATGGGTTCATCAACAAGAGTTCACAATAGCCCTCGCCGTGCACCGGGACACATCCGTCCTCGACCAGGGAGCCTGCGGAGATCCGTGCAGGTATCATTACAGTATTAAATTTTACTATATATTCTTACCAAAGTTGCACAACTTTACATACAGATTAAAAATTCAAAACGAACTTCTGGAAAAAAACCCTCTTGACATATTTTTAAACAACACATCATTTACAATTTTCTCGCAAAATACACACGTGCTGGCGTAAATTTATAACTTCGATTTCTCTCATTTCTATTCCAATTTTTTACGTACTACCAAAAAAGTGGGGGGGGGGGGGCAACTCTATGATAATTCAATTTTTACTATGTACATTTAAGAAAATTATTGGGGGGGGGGGGGGGGGGGCAACTCCATGATAATTCAATTTTTACTATGTACATTTAAGAAAATTATTTGGTGCGCAGTCCCCCCCCCCCCCCCCTCTGATGCTACGTGCCTGCTTTGAACAAAATTTACGGGTTCATCATTTGTATATGAGGGTAACACATAAACAGTGTTTCCCTTATTATAATAAAACATACTTGTTTTTAAATTTAATTCTCGGTGAAACAAGATTATCTATGGTATGGTTGTTTACAAATAAATCCACACCACGTGCGTTGATCTGCCGTATCTATAATGCTCAACCAAATTGGCTGCAATCTTGCAACAAAATCACAAGATAAATTTATCGCTTATATCTATCTTGGAGACCATGCCCGATAACAAATAAATTTATTTATACATTAATTTTAATTTTTATCGGGCACGGTATCCAAATAAAATGTAAGCGATGAACTAAAATACTATTTAGTGAATTTTTACACCTTATCGTATTCATCCGTCATTTCTTATTTAAACAACCTTATATACTTATGCAATAAGTTGTCAATAATCAGGGAGACACAGTTGGGTTTTTTGGTGCACAATTGAGTTGAATAAATGGAACAAAAGTCATGTAAACATTTTTCCTATGTATTTGTATGTTAAACTTTAAACCCCGCCTGGGGCCCCAATTTTGGTCCGGGAGTCACGATTTTTACAATTTAGAATCTTCACTATATATACAAGCTTTTGTTTTATATTGGCATTTCTGGTGCAGTGGTTCTTGAGCAGAAGATTTTTTTAAACATTTTCCTATGTATTTCTATGTTAAACTTTTAATCCCGCCTGAGGCCCCAGTTTTGGTCCGAGGGTCACGATTTTTACAATTTAGAATCTTTACTATATATACAAGCTTTTGTATAAAAATTGGCATTTCTGGTGCAGTGGTTCTTGAGAAGAAGATTTTTAAAGACACGCACCCTATACTCACTGTTTCGCAATTATCTCCCTTTTGAAAAGGGCTGTGCCCTTTATTTTAACAATTTATAATCCCCTTCCCATAAGGATGCTTTGTACCAAATTTGGTTAAATTTGGCCCGGTGGTTTTTGAGAAGAAGTCGAAAATGTGAAAAGTTAACAGACGGACGGACGGACGGACGGACGACGGACAACGGGTGATCAGAAAAGCTTACTTGAACCTTCGGTTCAGGTGAGCTAAAAATACAAAAAGATCATAGGCCACATGGTTCCCCTGAGGAGAAGTGTTCTTTGACTTATGTATATTTACTATCTTTGCTTTATTTATATACTTCCAATCTACTTCAGCAAGGTGATAATTATACATATGAAAAGCATTTTTCTTTATTTTTATGATATATTACAAATGTATTTCAATCCAATTAAAATCGGAACTTTCAACCGTTCCCCCTTTTTTGATACGTTGCATGAAACGTGTTCTCATTGAAAACCGGGAAGTGGAGGGTATTTTTAATTTTGATTAGTCTGTTATTATTAGTTTTTTATTTCAGATAAATGTACTAAGTATTACGATGGATTATCTGATATATTTTTGTTAAATCAGCAATCTTGCGATAATTCTAACAAGCATCTTAAGTTTTCATTTCTATACATGTACTTGAATTGAAGTCATTAACAGTGGCATAGCTGTCATGTATGCTTATATGCCTGAGCATGCACATCATTTGGGGAAAAAAAAGAAACTCATTAGACAATAAAAAAAATTAATAAGGCCTTATAAAATTAATACATGTATTTAGATTCTCATCCTGATTTGCAAAAAATATGGGGCGGGTGGGCGAATTTTATTTATTTTTTTTTTTTTTTAAACACCTTTTTTTTTAATTGTTAATGCTAAAATGAGTACACAAACCCACTTTTAATCTTTAATTCCAATTTATTTCACCTTAACTTTTAATGCACGAAGACATTTGTATCCTTATGATAACAATCATGACTGAAATCAAACGATAATCCACATGTTTAGGCAGCCATAAAAATGTTTTGAATTTTTTGTATACCGAGCCCGATTTTTTTTCCTCCAATTTTTTTTTCAAAATAAAATGCCTTAGGACGGGCCATTTTTAGAAGGGCGAGCAGGGATGAGAATCTAAAAATCAATTTTATGTGGCCTTAAGAAAAAATTTTTTAAAAAGAATTCTAGTATTAAGGTCCATACTTAGTTATTCCATCAACCCGTTTCCGTCACCCGGTCCTACTTTATCTGGAATCTTTGTGCCTACACTGATTTCTCATCTTACAATGCACACATCAGTACACAATGCATGTACTTATTAAAGCAAAGATCTATTTTGCATTTTAACTACGGTATATTCTTTAGATTATTTGCTGTCAATGTGACAACAAACCGGGTTTTCTTTTATGTGAACTGTATCCATAATCAATTTCAACCCGTATCTAGTGAAATGGAGTACCATATATGCAATATTTTGCCAAAGAATGAGTAAGTTCAAGAACTGGAATTTTTTTCTTAAATTATTGAAAATCAAAATCCTCGCAATATGCACACCTCTGATATATGTACAATTGATCTGCAAAAGAACAACTTCCTATGTTGAAAACTGTTGGAGGAGTTATCCGTACAATGAGGGTACCCTTTTGGCAGCCGCCCACCCCCCATTTTCACCATTTTAATAACCAGATTTTTTCGTTGGAAAACCCGGTTACTAAAATTTCGTGTATAGTCAAAATATGAATTTTAGTTTTTGTTATTCCCTTGAAATATACATGTACATGTAACAAATGAATGTTAAAAGTGATAAATATATTAAGAATTTATCCAGTAACAACAACAAAAAATACTACGGCAAGGGAAAGAGACTCTGATTGCCAGTACACGAGTTATAATCATGAAGTCGGAAGGAAATTATTGTTGAATAATTTCAAATAGGAACACTCTCTTGAATAAGGATTTAAGAAAACATAAAACAATTCATTTGATAATTTTCTTCTATATAGCTATGTAGGAGTAACCTAGTAGCATGCTGCGCATGGTGTGATCTAAACTGTTTGACAGGCAAAGCACGTAGAGTCCTGAAATAAATTCCCGCACAAATGACCGACCATAGAAACCCAAAGCGAAACAATATAGTTCAATGATAAAACTTTAATCTAAGTATTAAAATCAACACACAAGTTGCTGTATGACATGATGTTAACATCAGCTATGGAGAATGTAATAGGGGACTAATCCCAAGTTACAGCTTGTATGGCCAAAAGGTTTTTGAGAAAAAGATTTTTCTCTACACATTCCTTTATAAAAATGTGTCCCCCATTGTGGCCCTACCCTAACATGGCATTGAATTTAGACAAATTTGAATCTACACCATCTGAGGATACTACCACATAATTTAAAGCTTTTTTGTCCAATCAGTTTGTGAGAAGAAGATTGTTAAAGATTTATCTCTATGAATTCTTATGTAAAAATTTGACTCCTCCCAGAGATCATGATCTTAACAAACTTGAATTTACAATACCTAAGAATTCTTCCACACAAGTTACAGCTGGTTTTTGAGATGTTTGAAAAATACCTACAAATTTTCAATATTTCTAAATCAACCCCTCTTTAAAGGGGACCTTGCCCCATCATTTGAACAAACTTGAAAACCCTTTACCCGAATATGCTTTGTGCCAAGTTTGGTTGAAATTGGTCCAGTGGTACTGGAGAAGAAGATGAAAATGTGAAAAGTTTACAACAACATCAACGGACGACAGACAAGGGATTTTGATAAGAAAAGCCTTCAACTCAGGTGAGCTAAAAAGTCTTAAGTAATACTTATTATGTGGTAAATATTTCTTATAAATAATAATTACCTTGCCAAGAAAAACCTTGCAATCAGCTTCAGATCTCCATCTCTTGCAACAGAGCATCACATTCCTCATTAGACCTTCATAGAGCATGTCCACTTTTCTTATCATATCTACACCTGTAAACTCCATTCCATTTACAAAAAAATGCTTCCATTTTGGAAAGAAGTACTTTGCAGCGATTGCTATATTCTTTTCCATTTTCTTTTCATAATAATCATACCCAACAAATGATTGCAATTTTTGGAATGCTGACTTCTCTGGCAAGGGATTTAAAACCCCATCATACTGAATCCATACATCTGAAATAAGTTTTCATGAAATTGCTTAAAAAAAATTATTATCTAAAATAAATTTTAATAAAATTAATACATGGTTTATTGGTAAAATAGCTAAAACATTGACTCACAGGAAAAAAACTTTGCATCCATAACATGCACATGGGAAATAGAAAGCAATAAAATACTGACAGATTATTATACATCTTCAACATGCCCAAAGCTCCAACATGTCCAAAAGATATGGTCAATTATAGGGGATGTGTCAGGCATGGATGTTCAATAAATTTACATTTCAATTTTTTTAAAGAAATATTTAGAAAAAAAATTAAACCACTTTAGGATTTTTAGTAAAAAAAAAAAAGTCTTGTTTTCTAACAATGTTTTCTTGCATAGAATCATGAAAATATCTGAATAAATCTAAGCCTTTTGATATTAACTAATATTACAAGCTAAGAATGCAAAGAAATATTTACAGGAAACCTATATATTGTTGTGTATAGAACTGTCTGTTCTGCTACACAAGATTCATTAATATTGATCCAATCAATACAATTTATTATTAGATCTTGCACTTCAGATAGCAGTTAATTTTGTGTATCAACTTAAGAATGAATCCACAAAAATAGGCATTTGGCATTTCAAAACATTTTACTCATTCTGTAAGTACAAGATATCTGTGAGCCAATGCTCACTAGGAATACCTCCACTCTGAATATACACAATAAGCAAAGTCAACATTTATTAGGAAGTTGACATCAAATTTGTTAAAAAATGAATGGCACCAAATGGCATGCCTTAATTAATTAACAAAGAGTGTGTTGAAATTTCAAGCATCTGTGAATAATAGTTGCTGAGAAATCTGTGACAAAAGTTTATTCAAAAATAAAGGCTAAGAGTTAACAAAGTTGTCATTTAACAAGAAGTAGACATCCGATTGGTACAAAAATGAATCCCACTACATAGCATACCTAAATGAAGAATGTGTGAAAATTTCAAGCATCTGGGATAAAAAGTTGCCAAGAAAATCTTTGACGAAAATTTGATATGGACAGACAAATAGAGAGAAACACAAGGGTAAAACAGTTATATTTCCGTTGGAAACACGGAAGACCTTAAAAAATTCCTCAGAATATCATGAGCTGTGATTATCTCATACTGTAGCATAGCTGAAATCATTAGAATTTTACTGTACACATAATTCTCTGGTTATGCTTATATAGGAAAGATTATGCCTGAAGGTAAGGTTACTCAAAAGCATGAATACTGCATGAAAGGACTCTTGTTAAATAATTTATCAATTTTAATCAAGAAATATCATTTATACACTTCTTTACAAAAATAAAGAAAATTAAAATAAACAGAGCTTAATCATAGCAAAACAATTTCGAATAGATTAAACTGACAGGGGCTTGGTTGTTAATAGAATCCATAATTTAAGGGCATGTGGTTACTTGTTTGGTGCATGTGTGTTGTCTCCAGTGTTGCATGTTACACTAGGACCTATCATCTATTTCTGAGTAAATGGGAAGCTAGTTCTATATAATATAATAATAAATCAAATCCCATACCTGGTAAATCTTTTCTATGAAAATCTCTGAGGTTGTTTTCATCCACTTTGTAGGCATTATATACATATTCATTCTTAATATCTGAAAGATCATTGTTGATTGACACACAGTAGCAATATCTCAAACCAACATCCTGTATCCTCTGTTTTGGAAACGTTTCTTTAAATGTGACTGCTATATCTCCATCACAACCAAGATTACTACAATAATTAAACAGATTATCAGATTTTTTTTTTAATGAACCCTATCTGAACCATTTACTGTTACATGTATTACAGAATTATAATTAATCTATAAAATATCAGTAAAAAATGGTTTTCTTTTTCTTATTCAATTTTTGCATGTTATTTTTTTTCACAACTTTCGTGACAAAAAAAACCACTGAAATAGATTATACGCCAAAGGAACTGGCGAAATATCATACTGCATAGGATATGTTTTCCACAGTGTCTGAAATCCTTTCATTTCTTCTAGTGCAAATCTCAAATAAATATTGTTACTTGGATTCTCAACAAATTTTTTGGATGCAATTGCATAAAAAGTGATTTCCACATGATCACTTCTACTTCTTGTTGTCATTCTGTGAGGCCTAAAATCATAACATTTTAAAATAAGAAAATCAAGATCACTGAAAAATAAGTAAAATATAAGACAATAAATTTTTTAAAAAAAGTTATTTCACTAGTCTCTGTGTTTGAAAAGAACTAATAGATACATAACAAAGGTAATCACAGATTACAAAGCTCACCGAGACGAGGCATCACCCTTATGAGACATCACCTTTATGAGACCACCTTTATGAGACCACCTTTATCATATTATTTGAAAATCATACTTTATGATCTTGGATAATCATGGATTCTCTTTTAACAATTGACACAAAATCATATATCATCTGTTAAAAAATTGTATGATAATCATATGTTCATATGTAAATCAATATAATAATATAAAATTAAATATTGCATCCTATCATACTTACAATATATATCATATAATACAATAAAATACTGTAATAAACAAAGATGATATTGTAAATATGAAATGACATTGTATTGTGTTACACCTTATTGTATTTGATCACATAATACAACATCATTATATATAATACAATTATGTATTATATGATACAATATCATATTACATAATATATCATAACATTGAAACATGATATTATATTGTTTAATATAGTATGATATTGTATTGTATGATATATTGTATAATATTTGATACATAATATGATATTGTATCATATGATACAATATAATTTAATACAACATTGTATCATATCAAATGATACAATATCATGTGATAAAGTAAAATGTTATATGATACAATATTATATTATACATATTGTATCATATGATACAATAATATATCATGTAAAACAGTATCCTATTATACAATATCGTATGATACGATAATATATAATATTACAATATCATATAATACAACTTCATGTAATAAAATTGTATATTACAGAAACCAATATCATATTATACAATATTGTATGATACAATATTACAGATACAATTTAATAATATATTATATTGTATCATAATATACAATACTATATACTAATGAACAATATCATTATACAATATCATATCATAAAATATCAAAAAAATTAATACAATATCATATCATATAACTTTTTACAATATAACATATGATATTTTATTGTATCATATTAAACAATAGTGTTTCATATCATACAATACTTTATCATAGGAATCATGTTATATCATTTAACAACAACCTCATCTTTCTATCAAGCAGGTTTAAGTGAGGTAGGAGATTTCTTTAGCATCCTTGATAATGGAGATCAGGCTCTGCATCTGAAGCAACCTATGTGTTTCATGATATAGTTAAATCAACTTTGCAAGCTATCATCTATTAAACATGTGACCTGTTCCAAAAAACTAAACCTCATCCTGCATCCGTAACCTATGGTTCAAATTCAGCATTCAAGCCTGTCAGGTGCATCAGTATCATAAGAAGCATCACCCATGCAAGTTTGGTGAAGTTAGGGCCAGTAATAACTAAGATATCATCATCAGAGGGCACCAGCAATTAAAACCTTAACCTCCTCCAGCATCCGCAACCTATGGCTCAGATTCAGCACTCAAGCCTGTCCGGTGCATCAGTATTATAAGACACGCCATCCATTCAAGTTTGGTGAAGTTAGGACCTGTAATAACTAAGATATATTTTTTAGCATCCTTGATAATGGAGATCAAGCTCTGCATCTGAAGCTTCCTCTGCGATTCATTCATATTACAGTTTAATCAACTATGCAAGTTTGAAATAGTACTATTATCTATGTAACATGTGACCTGTTAAAAAAACTTAACCTTATCCAGCATCTGAAACTTATGGCTCAGACTCATCATTTAAGCCTGTCAGGTGCATCAGTATCATAAAAGGCACCATCCATGGACGTTTGGTGAATTAAGGACCAGTAGTAACTTAGATACTGCTATCAAAGGGCACCTGCAACAAAAAATTAACCTGCTCCCCAAAAACCTTAACCACCTCCAGCATCTGAAATCTTTAGCTCAGCCTGACTGGTGCATCAGTATCATAAGACACACCATCCATGCAAGTTTGGTGAAGTTAGGACCAGGAGTAACTTAGATATTGCTATCAAAGGGCACCTGCAACAAAAACTTTAACCTGCTCCAAAAACCTTAACCTCCTTCAGCATTTGAAATTTACGACCCAGATTCAGCATCCAAGTCTTTCAAGTCCATAAGTAGGTCCAGATGCCTCATGCATCATCCATGCAAGTTTCGTGAAGATAGGACAAGTAATAGCTTAGATACAGGACCTGCAACAAAAACTTTAACCAGGTCTGGACGCCGATGCCGACGCCGGGGGTATAGCATAAGCTCCCCTTTACTTCGTCTCGGTGAGCTTAAAACATATAAAAACCAACAATATCTAATTAATGAAATATCACACATATATGTATGTATGTATGTATTATAAATCAAGTTTTGTTTCTAAAATATAATCCTTCATATTTGACCTTGAAACTTGGTTCAAGATCAATGCACATAATATCACAAATTTATGTCTCAAACAAGCTTTTATGAAAAATTCCGCTGCATATCTTTTGTTGAAACCATGACACCATTGCACAAACAAAGCAAAAACGATGATGTCACAATGCATTTGAACATCAAATCAATGCATAAGGCTATAATGGGGCATTGACCGAATATAGCTTTGGATTATTGGGTTCTCTTTATTTGGTCATTGCACAGGTGCCAAGCCCTATTTGACATTAATTTTAATGGAACCATAATATGGTTACATTGAAATTAATGTCAAAAAGAGCTTGGCACTTGTCCGTCAATGCAAGGGGTAGTTGCAGGATAAAAATGTTGGTGTGTTTTATCTGGTTTTGATTGATATGCATTTAGTTTGTTCAACCTGAATTTAAAGATCTTTTTATTGTAAGAAAGTCCAACATAAAAACGATTTTTTAGACTGAATTCAGCTGCATTTAAAAAAAATTGTACACCATTACAGAGAACCTATGGAATTGTAGGCCTTATCTAAAAACATCAGATAAAACTAGAGGTACTTTGAGCAAGCTCACTCATGATACCACCCCCCCCCCCCCCCCAAGAAAATATAATAACTCAAGTACCAGTATTTCTCTCTTGGAAAGTAATGGATGCACCATTTTCTTATGGTGACCCTGAACTTGTAAAAATGAACAAAGCTTACGTTCAGGACATATTTACAGGTCTCAAGAAATCTTTGTGTCAAATTTTAGTTTTAATCATTTTCCAATACAAGATATGCCACCTAGAAAGGAATTATGCTTTTTTTTGACAATGACCTTGAACTTGCACAACTGAACCTAAGTCAAGTTCATGACACACCCTCCTGTCATGGGCAATCTTTAGGTGAAGTAGGAATGTTCAATGTTTCTCCACAAGACCTGACACATATGATGAACTTCTCCTTTCCAATGACCTTGAACTTGCTCAAATGACCTTGGATTAAAATAATTACACACCCTTAGGTCATAAGCAATCTTTGTCTAAAGAAAGAACTTTCAATGATTCTCCATAAGAAACATTTATAATGGACCATACAAAAATTTTGCAATTTTCTTTCAAGTGACATTGAACTTGTAAAAATGACCAAAGCTCATAATCAGGACATATTTACAGGTCTCAAGCAATCTTCGTGTGAAGTAAAAACTTCCAATGTTTCTTCATATAAAAGATAAAGTCCGGAAACAATTTTTGCACTTTTCTTTCCAGTGACCTTGAACTTGCTCAAATGACCTTGAGTCAAAATCACAAAACAGCCTTAGGTCATAAGCAATCTTTGTGTTAAGTAAGAACTTCCAATGTTTCTTAGTAAGAAAGAAATGGACCGGATACGATTGGAGAGGGCTACATTATTGCAGCTAACACACATATATGCAACATTTACACAAAAACATTATTAAGCAGGTCAAAGCTTTAACAACTTACCCTTCTGCCACCACAGAAGCAAATGTTTTTTCTTCCTACAATTAAAAATTTTCAGTATTACATCTTCAGATCAAGAGAACATAAACATGTCCTTATCAAAAGCTAGATTTGACAGTGTGAGAAAAATGTCCCAAATGCTTTGCTTAGTTTAAATCATCAAAAAGATGAAAGTTTAAAAAAAAACATCTACATCAACATTTTCAAATAAAATTGGTTAAAATTTCCACTAATGACATCTATCCTTATTTTATGAATTAAATTGAGATAGAATGAAAGACAAGAGAACCATGGACCAGGTCACTTACCTATACAACAATAGCCATAACTAGACAACATTGAGATGGTGATCATCTCAAAGGGCCCACTTAAATAATGGAGAATAGAATGAAAAACATTTAAGAGAATTTTGCCTTGACCTATAACTTAGAAATTTTTCAGCTGGCATAAAACTTTTAATTCAATATCAATACCCCTTAGGCCCTTACATACATGAATTTTTTCAACCTGAGCAAGATTTAGCAAATGAATAATTTATGGGCTAACACTAATTGTAAAGAGACCTGATATGACCTTCACATTGACTTGGTTCAAATTATAAAGTCACTGCACACCATTAACCCATATGCTTTGAAAAAAGAATTTTGCATGATCTAGTATGACCTTGACACTTGAACTGCAAACATCATTCATGGTCACTGCACATCCTTTGATCGTATGCATCCTGTGAGTGAAGTATGAGCCAGATATGACCAAAGGGAGAAAAGATATGATCCAGACAAGGTTTTTTTTCATATAATTTTACTATAACTTTCACATCTGACAATGAAACATGATTTAAGGTCACTGCACACATTTTACTCAAAAGCTCTGTTTATGTGACATATGAACCAAATAGGGCTTAAAAAAAAAAAATTTGCGTTGATCTGATATGACCTTGACCCTTGAGCAACACCTTCGTTCAAGGTCACTGCACATCCTTAGACCATAGGCACTCTGTGAGTGAGGTTCGAGCCATATCAGATAGAGGGGAGGGAATATATGCTCTGGACAAGGATTTTTCATATAATTCTGCTATGACCTTTCAGCTTCAATCGAGAAAAATGGTTCACAGTCACTGCACACCCTTTACCTAAAGGCACTCTGTGGGTGAAGTGTGAGCCAGATTGGGCCAAGAGAAGAGAAGATACGCTCCTGACAAGAGATCTCGGATGGACAGTCAGGCAAATAGGCAGATGGACAGACTGATCATTATAGGGCGCCTGCAGAGCAGGGCCCTAATAAAATCAGCTTTATACAAAATATCTTGATAATGTAGTAGAACAAATCTTGCATAAAATGATTTTTAAATTTTTCTACATATTAATACAGTCTAGACTGTCATAGCAACTTTTTGTATTTATAGCAACTCTCTGTCTTATGTCAACCATATTAAGACCCACCCATTGTATTTTTCTTAAAGAACAACCTGCATTAAGCAACCCCCTGCCACAAACAATCACCTGCAATTTTTAGTCCCAAAATGCCACGCAAACTACTTTAAATGACCTATTACAATTAAAATATGATGTCCCAAGCTTATAAACATAGCATTGTTTTGTTTTGATAAATTAACAAGAGTATTTATCACCTTTCATAATAACAGTTATCATTTACCCCCATCTCCATTATCCTCCTCCCGCCATATCTCTAACGACAAACTTTGTCGCACCCTGCATAAACAATCATGGCAGATTAAGTATTTCTCAATGGACTTAAATAAAGATTGGTTGTTTAATTAGCTGTTTACTGTTACTTGCTAGACAGACATGACACAGCCAAATTATCTGGACAGGTTCATGTTAAGAAGACTAGAATCCACATACAATGATATAGAGATATTACTAAAACCGATTTGGTTTGACTTTTCCGATCGCGTCGCGTTCAACTTTTTCAGCTACGTCATACATAAACAATACCTGCACCTTAACCACAGTTTTTTTATTGGTGGATTCAGCTTACCGCTGATTGGCTGCTGGTTAACTAAGACTAAATTATGCACGAACAGAACAACAACATATCAGAGAATGAAAAATTCACATGGGTAAAGTGTACACTTGTGATAAAACAATGCATACTGTACATAACATATATAGCTGTAGCTCTGCGTATAAATTTTGGGTTAGAAAATATAAAGCTACAGTGCATGCAATACTTACATGTACAAAAAAACTTTACGGCAATTTGCCGCGTATAAAAATAACACTATTTTTTTTAAATATTTACATCATACCATACCACATTTTGTGCAAATAATCCATTTAACTCTTTTCCCCTTAGAGGTTTCTATCCTTTAACCCTTAATGACGCGTTTTGACGACCCTGGCCATATCCTTAATGACGACTTTTGACGCACCCTATATACAGCTCTAAATTAGACCCCTCAACACCTGTTGTTTATTATAAACAATACTGGTATACACCTGGCCATGTATACGGATGGTTGTTCACTCATTCTAAATAAAGATATCACGTGATTTACCTGTGTATGGTGGCGTGATGCATTACTACAATAAACAAAGATGGCGGACTACGATGCGGACATCGCACATGTTTTCACTTTTTGTTTATAATCAAGTTTAGGGGCAGAATTTTCTAGATTTATTGGTAGTGAGATTGAATGATGAAAGCCAGATGTCAAATTCATGCAAAATTTTGTGGAAAAATCTGTGTAGTTACAGAAAACGGAACACAAGGTGTGCATTACCTGCAACCCCTAAATACACGAATATACCGGTAAATTTGTATTTTTTCAAAAAGTCAACACACTTATTTTGTTAACATGCTAGATTTATCAAATTCTCTTACACCATTTATTGAAAAAAATTCGTAAATATAAGTCTGAAAACGATAGACTTAAATTGAAAAGTCAGCCACAGGTACATTTAATTATTCACTATCAAAAAACGAATTCCATGATGATAATGGAATCTTTCTATAAAATTTATTAAATAATTATTTGTAATACATACAGTTTTAAATATGTTTATCAAGTATCTGTTGTGAAATTATTCTTAATAAAGCTTTAATGTAGAACACTCAGTTTTATTTTCATATACCTGTCAGCACCTGTATTGCTTTATTAGTGACTTAAATAATTTTTTTTTCAATGAATATTAAAACTTTAATTTATTACAAATCCATTGATATATAATTTTCTATGTGTTTGATTTGCTAAGACCTGTAATAAGTCTATTCAAAAACACATACCAGCTGTTTTCACTTCATCTGAAAACAGTCTAAGGGTAGCCCAGGG
Source organism: Magallana hongkongensis (assembly GCA_015776775.1). Classification (NCBI taxonomy): domain Eukaryota; kingdom Metazoa; phylum Mollusca; class Bivalvia; order Ostreida; family Ostreidae; genus Magallana; species Magallana hongkongensis. The sequence continues at coordinate 15,815,489 of CM027471.1, forward strand.
TAGAGTGTTAAGGATATGGCCTATGCGTCAAAAGGTGGCATTAAGGGGTAAAGAGTTAAATAAGTCTTCATTTAGTTTACTACTGTTAATAATTGTAGCTTTACCCGCCCCAAACTTTCTCCTATTAAACAACCTTTAACCGTACTCGGAAAGCGGATCAAGAACTGTATTTTTTATGTATGTAAACAAACCAGTGTTCATGTATGGAGCGGGTGATCGGGGGTTCAGAGACAGGTAAAATAAAGAAATCTGCAGTAAATGGTTTGTGGATATTTTAGTATATATATTTACACCGAAAGTGATAGGGCAACAGAAGAGAAACAAATCGGACACTTGCCTAATGAAGACGCACATGTTCAAACCTCCTTGCACTCTCCACTTCCGTCTCGTTCTTTCACACCATCGTTCAATATACTTTTATTGACTGTCGATTGCCGATCGAAAGGTGTAGAAATCGAGGAATTCATACCTATCACTTTCACTGGCAAGTTAGTAGGTAATACATGTGCATTATACATTTACGGTATTTACATGAAATGAACGCTATTTACATGAAATGAACGCTTAGCACATACAACTTTTAAATATTATATTTTTTATAATGCCGTACTCTGGACCGTAGCTTAAGGCTATGGTTTAATGCCCGTTTACACAGAGAGAGAGAGAGAGAGAGTTTAGCACAGAATTTAAACATACGGGATAGTCGATTTTGAATGAATAATATTGGGGGGAAATAAACTGTTCTGAGAAATCCTTCAGCTCTGGCATTGCATAAGCGTATACTGATAACTCGGCCTAAAAATAGGAGTTAACCAATCATATAGTTTTCACACCGGCGGCGTGTATAATTTATGCATGACGTAGCTGACAGAAATGATCGTGACGCTATAGGAAAAGTCAAACCAAATCGGTTTTGATAATATCATGTAATTAACATATGTGAAAAGTAGATATATATTAGGAGATTGTCTAGTCAATATAGAAACATGACGGTTTTACGAGACGAACATCAAACCTGTATTAGAACCAGATTAAATCTAAAACTTTGCGAGAAAACCCCGATCATGAATCTGTGCAAAACTTGTGAAAAAACTGCATGATTAAAGAAACATTATAATTTGCATTGCTATAGTTAACATCACTCCAAGGTCTGCATGCATTAATACCTGCCAGCCATTAACACAGTCTTGGTCCATTTTTGGAAACACAAACAATATGCTCTACCTAATTCACTGACCATCCCTCCCCCCTTGTGGCCCTGACCTACCCTCGAGTAAAACTTAAATACACACTACCAGGGGATGCTTCCATACAAGTTTCAGCTTTTCTGGTTTATGAGAAGGTTTTTGAAAAATACCAACAAATTTTCGATAATTCTTAATCACCTCCCTTTGAAAAAGGGCATGACCTTTCATTTTAACAAACCTAAGGGGATGCTTTTTTGCCAAATTTGATTGAAAGAGGCCAAGTGGTTCAAGAGAAAAAGTTGAAATTGTAAAAAGCTTACAGACAGATGCTTGACAAAAAAATGATCAGAATATCCTACTTGAGCTTCCAGTTCAGGTTAGCTAAAAGGATGTAATCAGAATTTTCTAGTAATATGCACACCTGCATTTAAAGTCCTTATGACCTAAAAAATTTCACAAAATTCTCTTTGAAAGTTAAGTTTGTATCCTTTTTACATGTACTTTCATTGTATGAAATTCTGTTCAGCAGTTAAAGAGGAGTTCCACTTATAATAAATCATGATCAAATAACATGATCTGTCAAGTGCAATTAATATTTACACAAACTGCATACTTGTCATAGTGTCTTATTGCTTGAATTAGGTAACAAAAGGCACAAAAATTACTGAATATTTTTTTTTTAGAAAAACAATCTCACATAGACTTTTAATTCAGTATATGGCATTTATGTTCTAACACTACAGCCTTCTTCTATACAACCAAATGACCTACCCATTTTTCTCAAGTATATTACCTTTGCATCTGCTTCATTTTTTTGGTTTGGTTTTGGATCAACACTGCTACCAGATTCAGGACCTTCTTCACTGGGTTGCTGGAACTGAACAGGTTGTCCTCCAATTCCTATTTGTCGTTCTAAACCAGAGGCTAAATTACATTCTGATGAGGAAGTAGGCAAAGAACTTGAAACATTCATAACTAAAAGATATTTAGTAGTTGTAGTGGATGTTGAACTACTCTCATTCCCCATTCTTGTCCTCCTTTTTTTAAAAGAACTGTTTGAATCTTCAACAACAGTTTCTAAACTTTCCTTTAAGGTTTTATTTTTCTCTTTCCTCTCTTGTTTTTTCAAATAATCCCTTTTGCCCTTTTTCCTTCGCCGTTGTCTCTTCTTTGGTCCTTGTCCACCAGCTTCAGACTTATTTTCATCTTGAGCTGATTCTCCACTACTGCTGTCTGGATCACTCTCGGACTCTTCATTTTCCCTGTCATGATCTGTTTCATTATTTTCTGTCTCACTGTCAGATTCAATCTGCTCTTGGCCTACCTCCAAATCCTTGTCCAATCTAGTGATTTTTTCATCTGCAGAATTTTCACCTGTGGATGAAACACCACTTATTTGTGTTTGATAAGAAGGAGTCCAAATATCTGAGGACTTTTCATCCTCTTGGTCTTTTGTACTGTCTCCTAATTTTGATTTGGCTCTATCAGGTTTGTGCGACTCATTCATTTTATCGGAAGGAGTCATTACAGGTTCAGAAGGAGATGGAATATTTGTGTAAACTACCGGTACATTTTCTGGTTGCTCTGAGCATGGTTTTGCATCATGATGTTCAACATCTAATGGAGTTTGTTTTAGGTCCTTGACCTCAGATTGTTCTTTCTCCTCCTTGACTATTTCTTTATTTAAAAAATGCAATACTTTGTAAGTTTTTCCATCAGTGCTTTCAGCAGTTTCATCAACTTGCACATCTTTATTTCTGGTTTCATCCTTGGTTCTGATGTTGTCATCTTTAGTCTCCAAAAATGAAAGACTTTTAAACTGTTCATCGACTTCCTGTATGTCTACTGAGTTCCCATTTGAATCTGAGGATAGTTTTCCTTCAGTATTTACATCTGCATAAGATTTCAGCATTTGATTGTTTTCTCTCGCTGTGGCTGCAACATTCAGGCTTAAATCTAAATGTTTCTCAATTACTGGTGGTACAGTGCTGGGATTGTTTGTGTTTCTATTAATATCTGAAAAAAATAAACAAAAATGTAAACAAAGAGTCTGTGCAGGGTTGGAAATAAGAGCCCGCCCGACCTCCCGAGACGGTCTGTTTCTTAGGCGGGCGGGGGCGAAACTTCAAAAGACAGCCCGGCGGTCGGGCTAATTTGAATAGCCAGTTCCTAGTTTAAATATTTACCTCATTCACAAAAAGTACAGACAATGTCGGTTGTTAGGTTTCGTTGAGAATAAGGTAAGCTCTACAAGTTGTAATCTATTCGCTCATTGGTCTGAATGATTGTTATAGCCAACCAGTGTTCGCAAAACAATTTTGTTCGGCACTATTGCAATAGAAACAACATGCTAGATGATGGGCAATTTTTGAGTTTGTCGATTCCCAAAAAGCGTTCCTTGATTGACGCTAAGGGAAAAAAAAGTATACAACCAAAACAAAAGACGCCGATGTACAGTTTTGGGATGAAAAGTAGAATTTGAATGGTTGATAAGTTATGAAACACATGGGAAGCTCTATTGTAAACAATGTTAAGGGTGGATAGGTTGTACACCACTATTATTTTTTACGATATATTCTGACCAAAATTACGCATATTTAGATGTGGGTAGTTGATTTTAAACAATCTTCTGGCAAAATCTCCCTTTACAACTTTTAAAACAATAATTCATAAACGATTTAGTAGCAAATAAACACAAAGACACAAAAGTTTACCCTGAGACATCGAAGTTACTCATGTGGCTGAAAATCAAGTACAAGCATTTTCATCCCCTGTGCACTTGAAAATCAAGTTACATCGTATTTTTACAAAAGCGGAAAAATTAAGCGTTTTAACCATTTTTATCTCATTGACAATAGAGCCCTGTCACTGGCGGAAAACCATTCAAAACAAACGAGAAATCTGGAATTATTTTGTTTTGACCATATTTTGAACCTACAGAAAAATAGTGTTGTGAGACCAAAACACAATAAGCAGTTAAATGGAGTGCATCTGACCGAATAAATACATTTTTATCACATTTATTTACAGTTGTTTTAATTTAATCCCTTTCAATATTTGATATCATATTATTGTCAATCTTTGAAATTGTTTAGAAATTTAAGTTCATGATTATGACATTGTTAGCTGGCTTCTAAAAGAGGGTTTATAATTATATACATGTAGATGAATAGTTTAATTTTTTAAGCATGTTAAACCTAATAATAAGCATTCTTTGGGCTATGTTTAGATATGGTTTTAAATACTTGTAAAAGTTAAAGATTTAGAGGGGCCTGTGTTACAGATGTAAATATTAAGCTTTATGTATAATTCATTCATAATAATGAACATTTTTATCAGGACTGGCAGATTTTGGGCAGGGCTGGTAACTTTTTAAAGTAGCCACCCCTGTGGCTGGCTGCTATTTTTGGTGAATTTCCAACCCTGGTCTGTGTTTCAAGGATCAAACTGAAACATTTACATCCACCAAATCTGATTCCCTCTATTTCTTGTGGAAATTGATTGTTCCATTAGCTCTGTAGAAACGGACAGGACTGAAATCTACACACCCCTTTTATCAATGGGTCGAAACCTTCAGCGACCTATGAAAAATCACATACTGCATGAAATAATCATGCTGATGTCACAATATAGTTCCACAGACGACCATTTGGCTGTTTCTTTTACCTATAACGTACTGATGTACATTCACAATAATTTATTTAATTTTTCTTACCTTTTATGATTAATTAATTAAAAGAAAGACATAAATGTCACCACCTTTAAATCCCGTATGAATCACCAAAGAAAGCATTTTGTTGTTTAAACATTAACATTATTATAAATTTGACTTAAAGCCTAGCTACCAATACTCATAAATAGGCATGGTTACAAAGGTATATAAACCCTTTGATTTTGTTACTGACACTAACACCTGATCAGTGTGCGAAATTAACAAAATGCATGATATGGACTATCCCACTTCCGCAGAAGTCATTCAAAACCAATTCACATCAAAACTTTATCGTGAGGTATTACGTGAAATATATGAGTTTTGTTGTGGGTGATGGCAGTAGACACATTTTCTTCTTCCACAAAAAACTATGAGAAAATGTGCCATTTTTCATCATTTTTGACTACCATATTTTACAGAGTACATGTATAACATTAACATACACTTTTTCTAGAATATTTCTATATGAGAAGGGACACCATAATGGAATTTTGACACCTTTTTTTTAACAGGTAAAGTACTGGCTATCGTATATCATTACATATCCTTTATATGGAATGGCTACTTCGTATCTGTTAACAGTTACCCCAGTATTTAAACAACTGGAATGAATTGTAGGATTGTAATTGCTAGTGTTGTAAAATGGGACCAATTTTACTATCGATAATCAAATTGAATCAGCGGCTCACACTCGAATATAAAATCGATTATGTAAACTTTCAAATTCAAACAAAGATTAATTTTTTTTATCCTGAGTGAAAGATACCAGCATCAGAGAAAATACCTTTTTTTTATTTATAATTCATATATCAATAGTTTTTTTGAATGAACTTATCTTCAAATGAATTAGATATTGTTCTTAGGGACCAATCTAGGGCAAAATTTTAATTTAGATTGGATAAGAAGCATGTCAATAAAAATAGAACAACTTCTAAAATTTGTAAAAACTTATCCAATTTGCTAAATTTTAATTTATTTAATACATTCATATATTTTATACATTAAATGTTTTGTAATTCTGTGAATTCAATGACAAATAAAATCAGTCCATGTACTTCTGTGTATTTTGGAGGTATTAGTGCAACCCTTTGACCCAATTACAACAGTTATGTAGTGGATCTGTTTAATTCTGAAGACAACTGTAAACAAACGGTTTTATGATTATTTTAGCAATAATTTGGCAGTATTATTAACTAATTACAAGTTTCAAACTATAATTGTAATATCAGCATGAAAAGTAATAAACATCGGTTGAAATTTTCAATGCACAGCATCGTTTTTATAACCCATGAAGATAAGACAGTCGCAAGTTACTATCCACAATAGGGATAAACTGAGCTTGTGAAAGCATCTTGTGAATTTGATAATTATAATTTATTGCCTTTGGGTTTAATTAAGACGATCGTTAACTCAGAATACAGGGCGACTTCAACTTCTCTTTCGGAGGAAATTCCGGTGAAGTTACCGATCAAAAAGCAAATCGCCCCCTAGGTTGGTCACTGTATAATAAGTTAGTCATTTTATGGACATTGCTATGCAATAAAAGGTTATCTGTCACGTGACTGAATTTAAGCGACTATCGGATGATATAAAATTACTACACGTATTGATTGTCGCCAACCTGCTGTCTTCAGCGATGATTTTTCGATAGTCGGCGACTATCGTAACAACACTATGTCCCAAGATATTTATTCAGCTCATTTGGACGATTTTCAATAAAAATACACATACCTGTGAAAGAAGTGCAATTGAAATAGTTGAAAAGGATAATTTCCAAGATAATTTGATTGACACATTATCATCTCTCACTCGGAAAAATTCACAGGAACGAAAACAGATTCCTTACGGAGATTTATAATGGGGAATGTTTACATCTTTCTCGGAATGCATCGCGCAATTTTACAACGTTATCATCCGGGCTTGCTGCAATACAAAATCTCCGTAGACATCACATTTTTTAGCATTGTATTGAAACCTGAAGGGCTAACAGGGGCGTTTTGACTGAGAAATCTTGGAAATTTTTCATTCTTTTGAAGGAACATCGTTTGAACCCTGAGGTATTTATAAATAAAATGCAATTAAGCAAAATGTAAATCCAAAATATCTTGGGACAGACTATAGTAATTGCATATTTAGCAAAAAATGTTATGCTCTTAATCTCTTGAAAAATAATTAAAACCTTTTTAAAATGGCCAATGAAATCAATATGAACTGTTTATTCAGCAATCAAAACCTTGCATCCACCATCTCTGTATACACCACCAGACCATTACAGATGGTATTAATAGATCTGTGCAAAAGACCCGATTTCAGGTCTTATTGGGTTAGCCTACCACATATTTTTTCATGTCATTATTCTTTGTTGAAAACATGAAGAATAAAAGTGCTGTGCATAACTTGGATCTTTATACATACATGTACCGGTACATGTGTTCAAGATGGCCCCAGTATATCTATATTTTCATGAGAATTCAACAACATTTAAATTTTACAGCATATATTTAATGAAACTGTACCTCCTTCTTCTGATCATTACTGTGTAAGAATATTTAATAAGTTCTTTCTTTCTTATTTAATGTTAATATGTAAATAAAAGATCCTCTGCATAATAATGGTTGTAATAAGGTCAAAGGGTTGGACAAATACCTCCAAAATGCACCAGAGTACAAAGACTGATTTTATTTGTCGTTAATTAAGCTAACGCAATCTAAAAACATTTCACATATAAAACGTATGAATGTACATCATATAAATTAAATTCAACAAATTGGATAATTTCTTTTTTAATTTAGATTTTTATTTTAGCTTTATTGACTTGTTTCTAATCCAATTTAAATTTCTTTCTGATTTCTCAATCTTCTTCCTATTTTTTCTGTTAGATAGAATTGAATCTCCCTAAAATGTTGCTCTAAGTTAGTCCCTTAATTGAATTTAATTGGAATCTGCAATGTAAAGATCATTTTTTAATTTAAAATGAGAAATACTGAGATTGACCTTTGTTTAATTGAATCAAATCGAAAAAAAAGAAAAAAAAAACAATCCATAGCATTTTGAATCAAAATCGAACCAAATCAAATGAACTCTGAATCGTCCCAGCCCTAATTAATACAGAACAATTAATACTGTTTTTAAACAAAAATTATTTTTTATTTTTTTTTTATTTAAAAATATTTGTTTCATAGCTAAAAGCTAGATGCTCCCCAACAATCTTGGTTTAGTATATTTATCACACAAAAAACAAATGCCACCTGCAATGCAATGCTAGGTAGTATTTAGAAAATAATTTTATACATTTCTATTCTTAAAAAAAAGAAAATCCCTACCTACCTACCCTAATTGTTTTTAGATGTTACCAGAAACAACCCATATTTTTTTTATTTGGCCTTATTAAAAAATTTCAAAATGATTATCATTTAATGTTATAAAGGTATACTAATCACCTGAATTCACTGGATTTTGTGTCTCATAGTCAGGAGGCTTTCCACATTGTGAACAAAACTTTGTGTCTGGAAGGACAATGTTGTTACATGGTTTTTCATTCTGCTCTCCAGAGCACATTTTGGCACCAGGTTGAAAACAAGACTTGTTTATTTTCCATCCACACTCATTACAAAACTTTATCCCTTCCTTGATTTCCTCACCACATGGTTTGCAAGTCCTAACCCCATCCTCAATAGTGCTGGGACAAGGGACTACCCTTGCCACAGTATCTCTAGGCACTTTTTCTCCACATTCAGGACAAAATTTGTCCTTCTGTTGAATTTTACTTCTACATTTGTTGCACTTCATATCTTCTCCATTTTCTGCAAAATATCAAAAAATACTTCATCCAAGGACCACTTCTATATTTGACAGGCTTGTAAAACAAAACATTCTAATTTCTTCCTTTTTTTTACATTTCAGTAAAAATTTCATCAATCCTTTTCAATACAAAATACATGCAAGTTAGAAGTACCTTTATTTTATTTTACCTATAATGTATCTATCCATACATTGCTATTAACCAGGCAACTCAAGCACCTGGTGTACTTTGCTCAGCCGTTGAACAGTAAAAATTCATACAAAACAGAAATTTAGATGTAAAATCCAACTTAATTTGTGTTTTTATACTGAGATAGAACTAATATACAGAAAACCAAATTGGGATGATTTTCACTATATAATTGTATTTCCTCTTTCAATCTACCTTTTTCCCCACTGACAGGCAAGAGCTCTATCCCATTGAAATGGCACAATACAAACCAAGTATGAATTGAAAACAATATTACTTTTCAAATAATGATCAATACTTCCAGTTTGCATACTCATGATACTGTGTGTATATATGTATCTGTTAGAATGAACTATTTTTAAAAATTTTATCAAAAGGCTATGTGAAAATGAAACCAATAGGTATACTGAAAATTTTTCATTCTGATCAATAATTATGACGTACATGTAATGCAATATATTACTTTGAAACCACTTTCACTTTCTCTTCGTTATGGAAAAATTTGGACATGAAAAAATAACACTGAGACTTTTTATGAAGCAAGAATATATAATGTTAGTATATATATAACTACAGTTGGCCCCCAGTATATCAATCAATTTCTTCTTCACATTGATTGACAAAAAAAGTTTACACATCATTGCAACTTTCAGAACCTTAATGTTACCTATACAGCATTTAGTCAGAAGTGCCTAATATGTACCGTTCAATGTACCTATACCTGTAACCAGACATAAATAACAGAGATTGGCAACTGACCGAAAACTTGCGAAATCTCGTGGCCCCTATTGTAAAGTATTCCCAGTTGAAATCAGTATATCGTTTTAATAAACAATTAAATTTGAAGTATAAACAGCTAAACCCTATTACCAAAACTTTCAAAATATTTTTTTTTCATGAGTTTATGTCTTACAAACAATATTAAAAGAGGAGTTTTTGGAGGCAGTTGGCTACCCATTGTCCGAGATTTCGCCAATGTTTTGTAGCTGACCAATATGTTTTCTAAATAGACTCTATTAATCTTATTTTTCATTTTTTGTTTCAAAAACGTCTAAAACCTATGCACATTTTTCATAAAAACAATATACTTTTGGTTTAAGATCATTATTCCAGTATATTAATATGTAGTTCTCACAAGTAAGGTTAGTCCCGTAACATTTTTTAACAAACACGCTATAAATTGCAGAGTAGCCAATCTCTATTAGGCCTATTTATGTCTCTGCTGTAACAAGAATGATTTCAAAAACGAAAGTACCATTTAAAATGTGCATTTTTTCCAACAGTATTATTTTTAATAAAATACAACCCATTTAGCAGTGTTTAGCAGTATCGGAACTTAACGTATACTTTTAACGGTTACAAAAAATAACGTTTTTGCATTATTGGCGACTTCCGTCACTCAGTAAATCACGATAAAAGAAACAAGTGAGACACTTACTCTGCAGTGGAAAAGCATGTGAATTCTAAATCATTCATTAACGAAATGGTGCATCTAATCTTATAAATTTCCCATTCAGCAGCATCTTATGCTAACCGCGCACTCTTCACACCACTTGTCTGTAAGCAACGGAATCGAAACGAACAAACATGCATGATCCGTGTATTCTTTATAAGAAATACCGAATTGTACATTGATTGTCATCATCAAGGCATATGTCGATAAGTCGAAATATCGATATATGCTGTTCAATTATCATTTCATTTTAGGAGGTATAAAGTGCTAAAGTACCAAATGCCTGTTTCATCATTAATTACCATTTGTGAACATGTAGCCTGTAATGTACATGATACATGTATGTGAATATGTCTTCAAGCATAGTTTATAATAAACAATAAGTACGTACACTTAAAAGTGTTAATAATTAAACGCATTATCGGCATAGATCATTTTACCTTCTTCGACATCCATCTCACAGGCTCTGTGTGTTGAAACACACTGAGAAACGAAAGTAGCAAGCTATATCTATATGCGTAGTTTTATTTACATTTTCAGAAAACGCCCAATATACTTTCTCTTTGTATTCCGGGGAAACAAAAAAAAAACTAGCCTATAATATAAATATGAATACTTTAGAAACCGGGACATATGATAAGACATACTGCATATTTGGTCCGATTATTCCTTGCAAAAAATGTGTAAATAACAAGTTCAGAATTTGTTGTTTGATATCGTCCTTAAGCAAAGTGTTGCCTTCATGAAATTTTTAAAGATAAATCTATTTGTGATAATTGTGGGTTACATAAATTATATTAAAGAAAATACGGGGTTTTTTTTAATTGAATGTCTAATTAAGTCACATTCACCCCCTTTCAAAAACGATGCTATATGCTGTGTATGCATGTAAAGACTCTCTCCCTTCTGCCCCCGCCCACACCCACTTTGCTGTATCAGACAAAGCTACGCTTATTTAATAGATTATTATATATCAGTTCTAATTCAATTATTTAAAATAAAAAATCAGTCAGGGTTCACTGTGCAAAAATTTTGAATCCGTTAGTTCCTACAGATGAAACCCCGTCTTAACGATTTTGGTCAAATTTTATTTTTCTGTTTTTATTATTTACAGTGCTTTAGAAATGCATTTCTAATTTTGGTGCCAGTCAATGAGTTTTGAGCAAGATATAGGGCTCACAATTCTTCATCATGTAAACAAGGCTCGTGCCCTGTTTTTGCTCACATAGGTTCAATATACCAGTGAAAAATCTTTTTCAAGCTGATTTGTCTATCTTCTTATTCATTATAAGCATATATAAACAGTTTCTATCGATTGACACATTCATTTTAGGTCTAAAACTGGAATTTTCACTTCAACATCAAAATATAAACAAAAGTTTTGTTTACATAGCGAAGGATTGTGAGCTCTGTAACTCGCTTATAACTCAACAAATAACACTCAAATTTTGGTTGTCTATTAAAAATGCCTTACTGAAGCATTGTAAACATTAAAATCGAAAAAATAATTTTTGACCAAAATCGTGACCATGCCCCTTTTTAAACTCTTAACGCCCAACTGATTTTTTCATTCGTCAAAACCATTTTCTTTAACACAATTATGAGCTAGAAAAAGTAATGGATTAATCTCTCTCTCTCTCTCTCTCTCTCTCTCTCTCTTTCTCTCTCTCTCTCTCTCTCTCTCTCTCTCTCTCTCTCTCTCTCTCTCTCTCTCTCTCTCTCTCTCTCTCTCTCTCTCTCTCTCTTCTTTTAATTCTAAATAATTCCGTAAAATACGTGTAAAAGATATCAATTCAACTACAAAGCTACAACAATTCCACGATTCCAACAACAAATGACCCTCTGAATTCGGTTACTTAGTACTAGATCTTAACATATTAACAATCGAAAGTGCATAAAAATTTGAAAACTAAGACTTCATCTTCCATCTCAATTTTGCTATGATAACATAGATAATAAATTCCTTTATTTCTAAGAATTATTTCTAAGAAAATAAGGTCACAGTAAAATTTGTATTACGACAGCAATAAACAATTGAATGTCGAAAGTGATATCTTTATCGTACTAGGATTTCGCTAGATACGATATTTCAGTTAATTAGATCCTCGGGACCTTATTCGTCCTTGACCAGACACCTGACGTTGCCTGTGCCACGTTATTTAACCCAGAAAACTGCGAACATCATGCCGATTTTTAGGTATGTATGTAAAGGATAAGATTTCACCGCGTCAGTTTTGGATGGGTTTACTTTTATTCCGTCTTCTGATATAATATGTTCTAAATAATTTACTACTGGGTCTTGCAAATTATTATCGGAAATTTGTCAAAGGTTATTCCAAAATTGCGCTACCTTTGAATAGATTATTGACAAAGAACACGCTGTTTAAATGGACACAAGATTGTCAAACTGCTTTTGAGTCATTGAAACAAGCTTTAACGAATACTCTCAGTGTGTGCCTGAAACTTAATATGTGTCACATTAATTAATACCAAAACTCTCAGCTCTTAAGATTTGTGTAATAGGTTTATTATTCCTTCGCAGCATATTATCCCCTCGCGCAACTTGTTGCAAGGGGGATATAGCATCGCTGCTGTGCGTGTGTGTGTATGTGTGTATGTATTTAAGTATGATTTAAAGAAACCCTCGCATGCATGTTTATCAAACTTCGTACACTTCATAGGCGTCGGAACCGGGGGGGGGGGGGGGGCTAGGGGGGGGGGGGGGTTCAGCCCCCCACTTTTTTTGCAAAGGTATACCTAACCATTAGAAACATAGCATGATAGAGGGTTCAGCCCCCCACTTTTTCTCACAGGAAAGATTATTGTTCCTGAATTGACCTTGAAAGATTGAGAAGTTGGATTAAGAAGCATACTAGCCCCCCCCCCCCCATGGATTAGGAATATCATGATTTTGGAGAAACAAAATTTGGATAAGTAAGTTTTTTTTTTCATTTGGAAGTAAAGGTATAATCCCCAGTGCACTTCATAAGCATGTTTGAAGGACAAACCCTATTTATTTTCAAGGAATTCTGTTATATATTTTTTAAAATATTGTTAAAATTACAACACCTAGAAATTTTTTGCATGACTTCCGGTTCGTGAAATAGTAAACTTTTCAAATCAACAACTTGATATTTTGTTGGATGTAGGCTCTGTAAAGGTATAAAAAAAAAAAAAGCAAAATTAATGTCTTTTGAGAAATGGGGAGTTGGAAGGATGTCCAAAGTGAAAAAAAGTGAAGCAAGCAGGATATTAAGTTCACTCTAATTTAATCAAAACAAGCAACCGTCTGAGCTGAATTTATACTGAAGCTGAAGCTATATTTAACGAACTACTTGGAGAAGAACAGGTTCATATTCAGAAGAGACTTTGACGAATATCGTCAACATGATAAACCGGAAATTCATTTCATGTAAATCGCTGAAGATGCATTATTCTTTTTAGATCACTTGAGTAAACTCAGGTGACCTATTGCTATCCGTATTTGTCCTTCGTCGTGCGACGTGCGTCGTCCGTCGTGCGTTAACAATTTTACATTTTTAGCTCACCTGAGCTGAAAGCTCAAGTGAGCTTTTCTGATCACTTTTTGTCCGGCGTCCGTCTGTCCGTCCGTCCGTCCGTCCGTCTGTCCGTCCGTCTGTCTGTAAACTTTTCACATTTTCAACATCTTCTCAAGAACCACTGAGCCAATTTCAACCAAACTTGGCACAAAGCATCCTTAGCCTAAGGGGATTAAAAGTTTTGAAAATGAAGGAACACACTATTTTGCAAAGGGAGATAATTAGGAATTATTGCAAATTTTTGAAAATTTTCAAAAATCTTCTTCTCACGAACCATACGGCCAGGAAAGCTGAAACTTCTGTGGAAGCATCCTCAAGTAGCGTAAATTCAAAGTTATGAAAATTATGACCCTTGGTGGTAGAGTGAGGCCACATTTGGGGGTCGACTTTTTACATAGGAATATATAGAGTAAATTTTAAAAAAAATCTTCTTCACCGAAAGCAATCAGCCAGGAAAGCTGAAACTTGTGTGGAAGCATCCTCAAGTAGTGTGTATTCAAGGTTGTGAAAATCATGACTCCCGAGGGTAGGATGGGGCCACAATAGGGGTTGAATTCTTACATAAGAATATATAGAGTAAATCTTTAAAAATCTTCTACTCAGAAAGCAATCAGCCAGGAAAGCTGAAACTTGTGTGAAAGCATTCTCGTGGTGTGTAAATTGAATGTTGTGAAAATCATGCATGACTCCCAGGAGTAGGGTGGGTCACAATGGGGGGAGGGGGTGTAATTTTTTACATAAGAATATATGGTATAAATTTTTAAAAAATCTTCTTCTCAAGAACCAGTTGGCCAGGAAAGCTGAAACTTGTGTGGAAGCATCCTCAGGTAGTGTAGATTCAAACTTGTGAAAATCATGAACACCGGGGGTAGGGTGAGGCCACAATGGGGGTTGCATTTTTACATATGAATATATAGAGAACATCTTTAAAAATCTTCTTCTCAAAACCATTAGGCCAGGAAAGCTGAAACTTATCTTAATTCACCTAAAGATTGCTCATAACCTGAGGGTGTGTCCTGACCTTGACCCAAGGTCAATTGAGGAAGTTCAATGTCATTGTTTAAAAAATTCAAAATATAATTCCTATCCAATATTTTCTATAATAGAAAAAATACATGAGTTACGATTTTTTTAGCTGGGGTATCAATTGTAAGCTTGCTCACAGTACCTCTAGTTGTTATAGAATTATGTAGAAATAATGATAAAGAGCACTTATTTTAAAAGCTTTTTCACTTTTGATTTTACTAACCAAGGAATCTTCTTTGTTACACAAAATGAACTTTTTGAACAAGCCACTTTGAAATTGCAGCCACTTTTAACAAAATTGTGAAAAACGTTCAATTCTGTGTGAATTTTTTAATGACGTCACAAAAATTACTGCACACGCATATCTTCTGACGATTGCATTATTGTAAACATTGAAAACACTGTTATTTTAATAATTCTGAACGATTTGCCTTTCTCAAACTTCAAGGACCATGTGCGGTTTTATGCATTTTTTGCCCCCCAAAATCAAAGTTTTAGAAAGAGCTTTAAAAAAAGGTAAAAGATAGTTAAAATCATATTGGAAATAAAGGTGTAAAAGGTTATCACCACAGTGACGTCATAATGTAGAGATGACGTCATGAATATTGCATTATTTTGATAAATTGACATTTTGTGGCAAAATATGGGTATTTTCCGATGGTTTTTCGACTGGGAAACATCGAGCGCAGGCTTGCTCAAGTACCATTTTTTAGTATAATATTTATATCTATCTGAAGAAAAGCATATCTTAAAATCGCACTTGAGCAGACCTGCGCTCTATAGGCTACTTCCGAATGCAAAATATAGAGTAAAAATGAGAATATTTTCATTTGTTTGCAAATTTTCGGGAATTAGGTCATTAAGGTGACGTCATAGATAGACAGAGAATGAACAATGATGACTAAAATCAAGATTTAAGTTATAGCGAGCGCAGCTCGCCGGCGCGCAGCGCCGGCTAGCGAAGCGAGCTCTAAGAACCAGTGTGCGCGGGAAAAAGAACGAGCTAAACCTACAGTTCATCAAACAAATTTTTTTGTCTACGTCCCATAATGCTCTCTAATGTTTTCACCCGTGGTGCTATGCCAACAATGGCCGACTTTTAACTCGTAATTTACGGTGACTTAAAGTTTGAAGACACGTTTTGAGTACCGCATATGCTTTGGCGAGACTCAAAAGATTTGTTACATGGTTCCATACCTTCGTAATGAGTCGAGAAACGTAAACAAAGACGAACAAAGTCATGGATGACGTCACAGTGCACTCGCGCCATATTTCCCGCGATAAATTTAGAGGTGGATCAAACATCTGTAATGAGTGTACAGGCTATTTCAGTAGAGTCTGTGATACCTGCCTCATTGACATATGATTTGTTTTTAATCTTTTTAGGTCACCTGAGTCACTCAGGTGACCTATTGCAATTGGTCTTCGTCCGTCGTCGTGCGTTGTGCGTCGTGCGTCGTGCGTCGTGCGTTAACAATTTTACATTTTTAACTTCTTCTTGAAAACTACCAGGCCAATCATTACCATTTTTGGTGTGAAGCATCTCTATGGTAAGAAGAATCTAAATTGTGAAATTTATGGCTCTACCACCCCTGGGGTGCCACGGGCGGGGCCAAATATGCAAAAAAAGCCAAATTTTCAAAAATCTTCTTCTTTACTTCCACACATGTGAGGAAAAAACTGAATGCATGGTTATGATGTCCATGAGGCCCTCTACCAAAATTGTGAAATTTATGGCCCCTGGGTCAGGGGTTCAGGCTCTAGGGTGGGGCCAATATGGCCATATAGTAAAAATGTATTAAATCTTAGAAAATCTTCTTCTCTACTACCATATATATTTGTTAAAAACTAAATGCATGATTAAAATGTCCATGAAGCCCTCTACCTTAATTGTGAAATTCATGACCCCTGGGTCAGGGGTTCAGGCTCTAGGGTGGGGCCAATATGGCCATATAGTAAAAATGTATTAAATCTTAGAAAATCTTCTTCTCTACTCTCATATATATTTGTTAAATACTAAATGCATGATTATGATGTCCATGAAGCTCTCTACCTAAATTGTGAAATTCATGACCCCTGGGTCAGGGGTTCAGGCTCTAGGGTGGGGCCAATATGGCCAAATAGTAAAAATGTTTTAAATCTTAGGAAATCTTCTTCTCTACTCCCATATATATTTGTTTAAAACTAAATGCATGGTTATGATGTCCATGAAGCCCTCTACCTTAATTGTGAAATTCATGACCCCTCGGTCAGAGGTTCAGGCTCTAGGGTTAGGCCGATATGGCCAAATTGTAAAAATGTATTAAATCTTAGAAAATCTTCGTCTCTACTCCCATATATATTTGTTAAAAACTAAATGCATGTTTATGATGTCCATGAGGCTCTCTACTTAAATTGTGAAATTCATGACCCCTTTGTTAGGTGTTCATGCTCTAGGGTGGGGCCAATATGGCCATATACAGATATAGTAAAAATGATTTAAATCTTAAAGCTGCTTGGTCCGATTTTTTTGTTATAACAGTATCAACATTTTTTCTATACAAACCATTTATCTTAAAAAAGTTATGGACTTTCTCCTATTTACACCAGCAGAATCAGTCTCCTTTCAAAGTTAGAAATATTCAAAGTAAATAAAAATAATTTTTCTTTGGGCAAACGAAAAAACAAACCAAAATGCATCACGGGAATGTTTAGAAAAGGTAACCGCTTGGTTTCGTCCCCCGAATTATCGGCGTTATTCAACCCGTATGCTATGCATCGATTGTAAAGAAAGCAGACTTTGGAAATATTAGCGAACAAAACGTACACATGTTTATTTGTTATTTGTCTGATCATTTCGACCTTTATTTAAAGCGATGTCAAAGTCGTAATACAACCATACCCGTCTCGTCGTCAGGGGTGAAATTTAACATGAGGCGAAATAACGCGGTACCTTTTAATGTCGTTTGTTTTGTTAGCAAATTTTATTCGTATTTTTCTTCATTGAAATTTGGCATAATTGGCGGGTAAAACTACTGCAATGTCTATTATGATACATATACTAAGCATAACCATCGTTTAAAAGCGTGCATAAAATTTGATATACAATTGGACCAAGCAGCTTTAAAAAATCTTCTTCTCTACTCCCACACATGTGGGCAAAAAACTGAATACATGGTTATGATATCCACAATCTCCTTTACCTAAATTGTGAAATTCATGGCCCTAGGGTCAGGGGTTCAGGACATGAGGGGGCAATATGGCAATAAAGTGTTAATGCATATAATTTTTAAAAATCTTCTTCTCTATTCTCACACATCTGTATAAAAAAAAACGACTAGTAATAATTATGTTTACCAGGAAGTCCTCTACTGAAATTTTAATTTTCATGTCCCCTGGGGTATGGGTTTTGACTCTAGGGCAGGGCCAAAATGGATGTATAGATGTTAATGCATATAACGTTAAAAAATTATCTTCTTTACCCCCACACATCTGAAAGGAAAACTGAATTCATTATTTTGTAGACCAGATCTTTTAGTTTTTCACCAAAATTATAGGTTTCACAGTTCTTTTTGAATTAAATGTGGTTGTCATTACAAATTTATAATTTTTCTACTCCAGTATGAAACCTAATTAATTAGATGCATATATGAGACTCCATGACAAGTTTGTGTATTGGATATATGCTACTCAGGTGACCGTTAAGGCCAATTGGCCTCTTGTTTAATATAGAGATTATATATATATATACTAGCAAGAGCCATACTTTACTGTCATATCGATCCATTTTTAAGCTAATTGTGCATGCATGTACAGTAGGCAGGTATAAGTATGTGAGTAGGGAGGAAATTAACAATAGGACATTTTGAACTAAATAAAAAGGAATAAAATGAAACAATAGACAGGTAAAAAAAATTATGTAGATATTGCATATAGTCAGACCATTAAATTTAAAAGTGGGAAATTACACACCTACAAACAGGTAACGGGCTCTCTCTCTCTCTCTCTCTCTCTCTCTCTCTCTCTCTCTCTCTCTCTCTCTCTCTCTCTCTCTCTCTGTCTCTCTCTCTCTCTGGGTAGGGGGTTGCGCTGTATGTATCATGACCATTGAAATTAGTACCTTTGGCATACTCATTGTAGAGCAATACTCTCAAAAAAATTTTGACGTTCGTTGATACCTAAATAAAACTATAAGTTGACAATGATGCAAGGTATGTGTAATTCTTGCTGCGCTCGCCAGAACGGTAGCACCGTGAAACATATTATACTCTGTCCCAAGATATTTTGGATTCACGTTTGGCTTAATTGTTTGATATTTATAAATACCTCAGGATCCAAACGATGTTCATTCAAAAGTATGAAAAATTTCCAAGATTTCTCAGTCAAAACGCCCCTGTTAGCTTATCAGGTTTTAATACAATGCTAAAAAATGTTATGTCTACGGAGATTTTGCATTGCAGCAAGCCCGGATGATAACGTTGAAATATTGCGCGATGTATTCCGAGTGTATTCCGAATGGAGAAAAGATGTAAACATTCCCCATTATAAATCTCCGTAAGGAATCTGTTTTCGTTCCTGTGAATTTTTCCGAGTGAAAGATGATAATGTGTCAATGAAATTATCTTGGAAAATATCCCTTTCAACTATTTCAATTGCACTTCTTTTACAGGTAAGTGTATTTTTATTAAAAATCGTCCAAACGTGAATCCAAAATATCTTGGGACAGAGTATAGGCATCCTCTATTCAATGATTTGTGAAGATTTTATTTTTATACGATACTATTTAAAAATTGGTTGAAATCGGGGGCAGATATTTGACAATACCGCACGTTGTCCTTTTAAGTGATAAACCTCAATGTTAAAAAGCTCATTGGAATATGAACTTTGTTGGTACATGATCAAATCTTCACAGGATTTGATCACGTGATCAATCAAGTTCATAATCCAGTGAACTTTTTAAATTGCAGTTTATTTCTTAAGAAATATATTTATTGTAATCCTTAAGAATCTTTGAATTTAAAGATTTCTTAAAACAACGTAAGTTTTAACCATTTCTGTGTCACAGGGCCTATTTGGGCCTATTTGAATATCTACGTTAACCATTTCTGTGCCACAGGGCCTATTTGGGCCTATTTGAATATCTACGTTAAGTGCCACAGGGCCTATTTGGGCCTATGGCAATTTGAAAAAATATACATTAAAATAAAAAAAATATTTAATATATTCAGGTTCTGTTTTTTATTATTGATTTTTTAAATTTGTATCAATATACATCGAATGATGTATGTGTTTAGTGAAATGCTGCTGATAACGTCACAACGTAAAAAAATGACATCATAATAATAACGTCACTACGTCACACAGCGCCAACTCGTTGTCTGCGTTTTACCATGGCTGGCGTATGGTTTTTGTGAATAGATCGCCAGGACTTTTCCGTCAGAACCGGAAAATAATATCTGTCCTAATGCACAACCTGGACCAAAGGAAATACCCCCTCCCCCACAAAAGCAAGACCAATCTTACTTTCTCCTACTCTGCCATATAAACCTGGGGCTCGTTTAATATAACTGACTTTTGACTAAAATCTATCTAAGACCAAAACTTTTCATAAGATCTCATCATAACTTATAAAATTGTCATATCTTAGGATAACCTTATAAACTGTCAATATACAGGTCTTAAGTCCAATTTGAACATGGCGAAAGCTAATACTTTAGTCCGCCACCGAAGGACAAGTATAATTCGAGTGTGCGCGACTTTTTTAATTTCATCCTGCCGTTAGTGCTCATTAAAAAAAATCAAATAAAACACTTCGGTATTATCCATGCGTTTTTTTCTAAATTTAAAAAATAAATCGGGTAAAAAGCTACTACATACAGCATCGATCTCTGGCATTGTATAAAATGCAAAAAATCGAGAGAAAATGAATCGCTTGAAGGAGACCGTGTGTCTTTTTTTACTTAGAAATTAAAAAAAATCTATCTGGTGCCATTTTACGGTAGTTTTCATATTTGTGAAAGAACAAAACTGAATCTTTGGACAGAAAAACAAGAACTGCATGTAATAACTTATTTGGAGATAATGGTGGTGCTTCTTCGACCGTGTTCGAGATGAAGACTTCAGTGCACCCCCCCCCCGCACTTCAAGTCCTATTGATGCCTTTTTCGTATCTTCTGTCTCCTTCTTCAGAGCATTTCCAACAGAGACATTCTTTCTTGAAAGTAAATTTAAACCGTGTGTCTAAAATTGGACACCGCACATCGAAGACATGTTCACATGGATGGTTGTCCGCACGGACTTTCAAGTCATTACCTGTTTTGTTTTATGGTCACAGAGAGCATCTACTGTGTGTACAGGCGCAAATATACATGTAGCGGTAAACGAAGGAAAGATTTCTAGGAGTGTAATATACTTAATGAAAATACTTTTTATTCTTTCAGTTTATGTATAATTTTAGTATATAAAATATATCAATGATTTAATCACAAAATTTTATCATTATTATATTTTAGACAAATCAGTTGGTAAAACGGATTTAATCACTAAAAAAACCTGTAAGACCACAAGTTGGTAAAAAACAAACCTCCTTAGCTCGATTCTAGATATAGAATCGTAAATGTTTTGCATTTCATAACTGTTATATTTCATCGTATGATGATGAACTATGTAAAATCGTTAATTTTCTTAGGTCTATATTGTTTTTAACTCCTTGAATATTAGAGCTATAATATAAATCACGATCGTAGTTGTATCGACAAATAAGGTAAGATATTAGAGAACATTAAGAACAAAATTATACATCTTTTTCCGAGAGGTCAAACTTTTACAACTGACGATCGTAATTGTCAATATTACACGTATGATGAGGTAAAAGATTTTACTTTGTATGGAATAAAATGTAAAAATTAAGATAGTGTTCACCTGTCCGAGAAAAGGAAGATTTTAAAACATACAAATAATTTAAAGCTACATAGTCCGATTTTTTTTGGCTATGAGAGTATCAAATATTTTTCCATACAGACCAAATCTGTTAGAAATATGCCTATTTGCACAAGCAAATTCCGTCTCCTTTCAAAGTTTGAATTATTTAAAGTACTTAACAAATTTCTGTATGAGAACACAAAAAACAAAAAAAAAACAAACCAACTCCATCTTGGGAATGTTTAGAAACGGAAACCGTTTGGTTTCGTTCCCGAATGATTGGGTTTATTCAACCCGCATGTGATATATCGATTGTATTCAAAACACTTCTCCAAATATTAGTGAATAAAATGTACCGACGGTTATTTTTAATTTGAATTTTTTTCTAAGTCGTAATACAACCATACCCGCCTTGACCTCAGCAGAGAATTTTATTATGAGACGAAAGAAATGAATACAATTTATGTCGTTTGTTTTTGTAAATAAATTGTGTACATCACCTATTCATTAAAATATGGCTTAATTGACCTGGAAAACTAGTGCAATGTCTATTATGATACACATACATAGCATAGCCATCGTATTAAAAGCGAACACAAAATTTTTAATGAAATCGGGCATAGCAGCTATAAAAATTTCACGATAAGCCTATATATTATTCTTTTTACGAAATCATTAATACAATCATTTGGGGTATTTTGAATAACACTTTTTGTTCATCTTGATTGTAAAATATGTGTAAAAACGTTCGTTGTTTTGGTCCAACAGAACGGTCATACTCGTTTATGTGCGGACCTAGAAGGGGGTGCATATACTATTCCGTCCACCTCTTGGAAAATTCAAATTAATAAGATTACATAGCAAAACTCCCGTAATAGGCCTCAAAACCCCTCTCCAACCTTGGAAAACAAAATTATCCCTCGGACACCCCTGCAAATGTTTTCTGGATCCGCGCATGCGGTAACAAAAATACACTGTATCAATTTTCTCGCTTAGTAAATCAATAACATACAATGTAATGAGAAATGAATATTGAACAGCGTTTTCATCACACAAATTCCCTTTACTGGGGTTAGCGAGAACATTTTAATCACAAAATAATTTATTAATGTATGTCATTTCTTCTTTAAACTCTTTTTCTATATGTATAAATCACTGGCGTTGGAAGCAAATTGAAAGTGGGGGGGGGGGATTAGACTAATCCTCAGAAATACTGACAAGCAACAGAAAAATAAAAATCTAATTCCCAAAATCATGAAAATCCTAATCCATGGGGGAGGGGGGGGGGGTTACGTATACTTCAAACAATAAAAAAAAAGAATTAATTCTTACCTTCCAAAACTATATCTTGGGGGGGGGGGGGGGGGGTCATGATATTCCTAATCCAAAGGGGGGGGGGGGGGGGGTGTAGTAGTATACCTATACTTCCCAAATATTCTTACCTACCAAATAGAATTTTTCCCCAACATCATGAAATTCCCAATTTCGGGGGGGGGGGGGGGGTGGGGGGGGGCTAGTATGCCTATGACCGTTTTAATCATTTCAAGGTAAATTTAGAAACAATTGTGTTTCCTGCGAGAACAAGTGGGGGGGGGGGGGCTGAACCCTTTATGATGCTATGTGCCTAATGGTTTGGTCTAACTTTGCAAAAAAAAGTGGGGTGGCTAAGCCCCCTCCCCCCCCCCCCCCCCCCGATTCTGACGCCTATATGTAAATAACATTGCAGATGGTGACTGTTGGAGAGTTTCATTTGTTCATATTTTGTATATTGCAGTGCGATACATCAAACTTTCTAAAACACGGAACGAGGGGCGATTCGAAATACCCCAAATGACTGTACGAACATAAACTTGGATGGGCGTTTATGCTTGCGCGATTTCATAAAAATGATTATTACAATGAATTGCTTACCAATCTAGCACAGTCATTCTTTGTCTGTCTGTCTGTCTGCGTATCGAACACACATTAAAAATCAATTCCGTTTTGTGAATTTCGTAAACTGCATCATGATAAACTTTTACAGCTGCAGCCAACAATACCCGCCTCTTGACCACTAACATATTTGCGTTATACTAATTAATTAGTTGAAAATTATCCGCTATTAATGACAATCATTGTTACAAAAATATCGTATTAATGATGCATACAGGCTCTAAAACAATGTAAGTTGGTTATATAAAATCGCTTTAAAACATTTGGTGTTTGCTTAATTACACATATAGTTTACTGTTGATCTAATATGGTGTGTACATGGTCAGTAAATCCCATACGGTGCGAGACCGAATTAAGATGTTTTAAAAATAAATATCCACATTATTCGGGGGAAAAACTTAGTTATTGCTATTTAGAAAATATACTTTCGTGATAACTATTTGATAATCTCGCCCCATCAACTGAAGATTTTTAGTTCCATTTTTTCACAATTTGAGGGAAACTCTGGTGTGAAAAACATGATTAAGTTTGCATTGCATGTCATAAGGTTAGCAAAATAAAAATCCCATATTTTATGAATTTTTTTATGTAAACCTACTTAAACTCTCTCTCTCTCTCTCTCTCTCTCTCTCTTTCTCTCTCTCTCTCTCAGGAATAAGATAGATTTTTTTTATCGTGAAATTTATGTCTCATATTTATGCAAACAAAGAAATACGAGATATATGCGTTAGATCTTATAGAACTAAATACAATTTCAATGATAAAAAATTCACATGTATGCGTGGATTATAATAAAGGATTGACAGGATAAGAAAGTGATTATTTTAAAAAGTGCACGTTTTGGTTAAAGCTTGGGAACATGCATCATTAATAAAGTAATTCATATTTCTTGAAAGACGTGGTTTTCTTTACATTTCTTTTTCATTTGGCGACGCTAAAAAAAGACAAAAAAAAAGAATGGCGTAACGTCGTAATAAAAATGAAAAAGCCATTGTTTTGGATAATAACATTAGAAATGATCAATTTTAAAACACAAAACTGCATTCCGCAACGCTAAAAAATGGTACGGCGCGTTGTGTCAGATTGTTACGTCAAAACATGAATTTGATAACGTCATGCTTGGCACTGAAGCGTAATAACGTCTTTTTTGACGTGGCAGCGAAAGGGTTAAAATCATAAAAAACTCTTGATATTTTATCACATTGTAGTGAATACCGTAGGCCAATACTACATTTACATATATATCTTAACTTTAATATATGAATTTGATTTCAAAACTTAAGAAAATACCGGTAATTAAATTCCTTGATATTGGAATTAAAATTTATTCAAACGTCTTGCTACACTCTCAATTCAAGTTGGTTAAAGGTTGTAATGAATTGTCTATAAACCATCAGTTTCAAATCTCAATGTTCGAATAATTGAGAACAGTAGGTCTTAATATTGATTCTTATTTTAGCCTGAGACTCTAGCTGAAGCAAAGAAAACTGACACAGTATCACCGGACGATGAAAAAAAAGAGGAGTCTGCAGACAAAGGGGAAAAAAGAGGCAGGCTGCTCAGGACTCGCAATGAGTCAAAATATGCATCTTTTGCACATTATATTCTTCAGAATTGGGAATTGCATGAACAATTTTTGTTGTAAGATGTATTTTAAAAAAATCTTTCGTGATTTGTAATAATATATAATTTTCATCAACTCATTTGTGTTTTCTATCCTCTCATAAATGTTCAGGAAAAGAAAACACATTAAGATAATGAAATTTATATTGAGAAATTGTAAATCATCAATGATATTGCCAGGTCTAGGTCAGTTATAGTTATTTAACAATAGCAGCCTTTTGATATGGTTAACTGATATAAAGAAAAGATATCATATGAAAGCTGCGAAATTAATTATAACAGCCATGTCTAACTTGCTATCAGTTGACACCATTACTCTACTTCTTATAGCAATAGATCATATTGAAAATTCACATTTGACATCATCCAAAGGCGACTAATTGTAGCTACATGTAGCTGACAAAGATAGAAAGAATTGGAGATAAATATTGTAAGTCATAGTCAAGTTAACGTTATGAATTTGTACAACTCAAATTTTAGGATGATGGAGATGATGAAGATGAAGTGGATGCAGAAGAAGAGGAGGAAAAAGCACAGGAGAAGAACAGCGAATCACCAAGGTTTGTGAAAATCGTGAATTGTGTTATCTGTTTTTCCTAAAGCAGTTTGAAATGTAGTATCAACAAATGTTTACTGTCCTCCTGTAGTATCATCAATATTCATTTTTGCCTTACTTTTCCTGGATTTCTTTAGTACCTCTCACGTAGGAATTTGATTTTGCAAACAATTATAACAATTTACTTTGTAAGATAATTTTGTTCATTAGAATGAATTCATCAAGTTACTTCATATTGTAATTGTAAAATCAAATACTGGCAAACCAGTAAAATGATCCTATACTATTGCAAGAGGTTTCTAACTCCAGTTACTTTTTTTTTATTTGTACAGACGATCTCCAAGAAAGAGGAAGTCTAGAAAGGATTGAGAGAAGTTTTGTAAGAGAGTATGAAGAGTATAAGAATCAGAATTCCTAGTAGGCATCTCAATGTTTTGTGTTATGCAATGCTGATAGACACAACCAAACCGGTTACATTTCATTTCTTTAAATCTTATTCATCTGTGTAATATTAAGGCTGAATACTGTACAAGTTAGATATCTTAATTTTCTGTGCATGAAAGCTTTACACATTTATGCACAATTGAATGGATTTTTTTTTTCAGTTGATAAACTTTCATTTTGCTTTACCATTATGAAAAAGATTTTTTTAATTGATCTTTACATTTTCACATGTACTTGTTATGCATACCATTTTCAGTGAGTTTTGGTTTGTCTTTTTTAACCAATTTATATATAAAAGAATGAGTCTGATGATGAAGGGAAAATTAAAAGTAAATGTCTTATATTGAAACTGTGCTTAAAAACCTGTTTGTATCACTTGGTATGTGAACCCATTTCTAACATGGCTGCCAACATTGTATGAGTGTGTTGTTCCAGTTAAATATTTATCAAGTAAGTGTTTCCTATTAGTGTGTCTATGAAGTCATATTGTCTTGATGATGAGTATGATATGCTGGTGGTTTTATGTACATGAAATTTAAAATGTCTGTTAGCATGTCATTTAGTCGATGTTAGTACAAATGTACGTCATTTAGTACATGTTAAATGTATCATGGGTCATAGGTCATGGTCTATAGTTTTGAACGTTTTGTTAATGTAATTTTGTTCAGAACATTTCAATTATTTTTCTCAAATAATTCTCTTGTGATTTGCATGAAATTTGATTTCTTTTCTATGTTCACAATATATTCCCGAGTGGTAATTGGAATGAAATGTAGTTATTTTCAGTCATACATGTGCATCTTTGTTATTTCACAATCGATATATATTGTCTGAACCAACAGTCTTTTACAAGAAAGCACAATGTATGTCTTTTTTTAAACTTTATCTATTTTTAGCTTATAAAATTACTCCTCTTTCCATGAGCTTTACTTTTATGGCAATGTCTTAACTTTTGCTGCTAATTTCATTATATGTCAGTAAAATTGGAGGTATTACTTTGTCCTGTAGTTACTTGTTAAGGAAGGAGTCTTTTCTGGTTTTCGACTTGTCAAACGTAAATTTAATTAATTGTTCATTAAATCAAGATGAAAGAAAATTAAAATAGTATATTTTTCTTTCTTTTTTATTATCATACAACTTGGCATAGAAAAAGTAATCAATATTAAGAATATAACAAGGACTATATTTTTGGCGTAATATTGGCGTAGGAAAATATCACATGTTTCGCAATTCAGAATTGCTGCAGATTAATGGGTCTGTTTTAGCATTTTAAAAACAATAACAATAATGTTGGATTTTTTTTACTAATGTGAACTAATGATATGATACTTGGGTTTCGGAATATGGTTTTAAAATATGATTTGCCTATCAAATTATATTTTATAAGCTTTTTAAAGTGCCCATTCTATACATTGATTTTTGTGAAAAAAGCACTAAAATAAGTTTTTCTATCTTATTAAACGGTCAATATATTAGCTTTTCTATCCATTTATATCTTTATATAAAGCCGTCATTATACATAAAAATCAGAAATATTTTATTATTGGAAGCATAAAAAAATTATCAAAATATCTTCAAAATTAAAAAAATTTAGAGGAAATGCGGGCTACGCAATATAAATATAAGTATAAAAATTAATTCCAATTTAGTGGTATAAGCTAATAGACTTTCTAATATTCTATCATTTCATTGAAGAATAAAATCTTCAAATCTTAAACAAATGTCTACAAAACAACAAAGAGCTACCCTTATTTCTATCATCTTTTACGTTGAGGAAAAAGGTAGTGACCTTGACCTGACCCTTATGCGAAAACAAAAAGGTCAAATTTGATTAAACTGATAGAATCATTTGGTAATATGATCCGTTTGACTGTGTCAAAATTTCATGAATTTCTTATTATAAGAAGTATGTTTGATAATGAGAAGACTCCTTCCTTAATATTGGCATAATAAATCTACTGATTACACATAAAGCCTAAAAGTAAGAGAAAATGTGAAAACTTGTATCTGTGGGTACTTAAAGAGTTCATGATGCCTGAATGACTGTGAAAGGCTAGGTATATATTCTGTCCAATTTATACAATCATTCTTTTTCATTCATTTGGTTAAACTAAACATATAGAGGTATGTTGTCAATGGAAAACCATGTTGAAATAAACAGACCCGAATTTTTTTACCGAGTGCTTATTTTTTTTATTGAGTTGGCTAGCGAAGCGAGTGAGTCCTTGTTATCATAGCCGTTTCTGCGAAAATTTTGCACTTCATTATTCATGCGCTAAAGAAAATAGTGTATGCATTAACAGCTTTTGTTTGCATGATTGCCAATTTGAAATGGTTAATCAATCTCATTTTAATTTACACATACCTTTTTAAAGTTTTCTTGGTGTTTTTAAAAAATAAAACAAATGAAAGTAGTCTTTGTTCAATCGCTGCCCATCAATTCGACAACTTACACGGGGCATACCTTGTTCCGTATTAATGAACGTAACTATTTGAGAAGTTCCGAATGGCGATGTGCGTAAGATCTTTTTTTTAGAGAAACCCAGTTTGTTTTTCATGAGCTCGCGAGGCGAGAAGGCCCTTGCTGTCATCGGATCTCTTGTAGTGGATTTTGGGCACAAACGTGAAATGATAATGTGCGATATAATGCAAATAGTTCTGTAACGATTTTGTGTTATGTAATGTGAATCATGCGTACGGCACATGAAGACTGTGTTTGTATTGTCGCCTAGCAACCAGAGGAGATTGTCACGTGACCCACAGAGGGTATATAAACGAGCGCGTCGCAGTCGCAGCGTTCTCTTCCCTAGCAGAGTTCCAATATTAATGGAGAGGAATTGCGAAAAAGTACGATTTGGTAGGTTGGTTGCCTTGAGAGAGAGAGGCTTACAAAATTTTGTAATGGTAAATGTTTACATCTTTTCTCCATTCGGAATACACTCGGAATACATCGCGCAATTTTTTAACATTATCATCCGGGCTTAGTAATGGCTGACGCAATGCTAAATCTCCGTAGACTTTCAATTGTTGGATGTGTATTGAAACCTGAAGCGGTAGAGGGGGCGTTTCAAAACAGATAATCTGGATATTTTACATATTAGTGGATGAACGTACTTTGAGCACAAAGGTATTTACTATTATTGAAATACATGTATCAAGCAAAAAGTGGTGGAAGCAAAAACTCGGGACAGAGTATAGTATAAGGGAAGGGATACGTCTTTAGTTAGAGGTTGTACACTGTCCGTCCTGCATAAGGCGTTAACACAGTGACTGCCTCTGCTGAGGGTTAACCTCTTGAGTAGGTTATATAGCTAGGGCGTGCCGCGGGTATTCACTACCGCCTGAATAAGGCATATAATATTAGTGTTTACCTCGTGGTATCAATTAAGTTTCAATCCCGGCCGACCGGGAGTTTACCCTAAGTAAGGGAAGGCCATTGTGTAAATATTTGTAGGCCAATCCTTTCACCAATCATTTTAAAGAGGAAAACTATTATTGTTTGATATTTTAAATTCAACCCCAAGACCCTAGCATTGACTAGGTAACGGACCCCTCGACACGTTACAGTTCTAACTTCATCATCATTGAAATATATATAGTGGTCCTCTGTCTCTATCCTACGATATATGTATCGCTCGCACATATCAGACAGGCATAACCAGTCTGGAAGACATTGCCAGTCTATCATAGAAATAGCAATAGAACGTGTTAAATCAAAGTACTGAAAGTACTGACACAAGTTGATGATTTTGGAGTACATTTATTGACTCTTCTCTGCTCTTAACAAGCAGAATTTGAAATAAATCGTGAATTAAGTATATAAGTATCTTATTATCCCTGGCTACAACATATCAAAGATTCAAAAAGCATGAATCGTGGAAGATCATTTTTTAAACATATAATTGTTTAGAGGAGCATATCTAAATATTATTATCATATAATGTGATAAAGGTGGTCTCATAAAGGTGATGTCTGCCACAATGAGCCCTGTAATCTTTGTTTATCTATGTTAAATTTATTTACAAAAGACAGAAAATAAACTTACTGTATTACTAAAGATGAAAAAAAAATCCATCAAAATATTGACAACATGTTCAGAGCGAGTCGACTCTTGGGCCCTTTAGGTCTTTGATTCTTTTATGGGTTTATCTAGTACATTTACTGGTACTTGAATCCTTTTATTGATGAAATAACTACTGCAACATATTGACAAGCAAAATGCAAATGATTGAAAAAGTAATACTTCACTGAACCTAAAATTTCGAAAGTGTATTTTGATCTTTATACCGCATGGACTATTCTTTTGTGCTTGGAAACCGATGGGCAAAAGAGATTACATTATATCTCAAGCTGCAGTGGATAAAATGTGATTAACCTGTTTTATACATCAATATATGACACAGATTTAACATAACGCTGTTCATGTAAATGCTATCTAAATAAGAGAACAACGGATAATAATCTAACCATATAAAATCTAAGCTTTTATAAAATGTTTGTGTAAGATGCTTAAAAAATCTGAGTATTCCCTTGCCATGCATGCATTACCATCTTTAAAATGACAGAATGATCTAACAAAAAAATAAATGCATATTATATTGTTTAGCTATTATAAAATCAGATTTAAATCAAAATATATTATAAAGGTGCAGATTTAAATTAATGTATATTATACAGTGACAAAATCCAGAGAACAAAATTATTAAATTTTGTATATTTCAGGGGTAGGGGGGCTCAAAGTAAACTAAGATTGAACAGATATTTACGGGCATGCTTCTGTCCCCCACATGCACGATAAATTGTGTCAACATGCAAGTTTTTAAATAAAAATGGAAAATTCATTTCTTTAGCTAGTTTCTGACAGGAAAGCAAATGCAGGTTGCAACATTAATATGTAAACTTGCAAGATATTTATATCGACATGCAGTTAACATGCGAATTATCTCTGTCGACATGTGCCATATATATGTCTACATGCGATTTGAATATGCTAGCATAAATTATCTTAGAGTAAGTATGCCCCCTCCCCCATTGAAACTGACCCATATTAAAACATATATTAATGACATACTTTTGTTGCATGTCGACATAACTTATCTTGCATTTAGAAATATATGCCACCATAAGTTTTTCTTTTCAAATTACATGTACCTTTTCACTTAAGAATTAACATCTCCATTCGCTGTGTCTACCTCCTCAGTGGTTTGTAACGCGAAATATTCCAACTGACACAGAGCAGACGCTGACTTCTCCACGAACTGGGCGTATTTCTGTGTGTAGATTCAAAAGGTTTAAGGAGTAAAAAATATATCTTTTCAGTAATTAGATTGTGGATTTTACGTATATCTGTGTGCAGATTAAATAGGTGTAAGAAGTAAAACGTGGCCTTTAAGTATTTCTGTGTGCAGATTTAGTTAGAAAAACATCTTCTTCTTTTTTAAATTGTACTTACTTGTACTTGTTCCGTGAGGAACATAGGCCATCGACAGCAGTCCTATCCAGCCCCACTTTCGACGTCTTATTTGCATTTCGATTGTTTCTTCTCCTGCTTTCCTCCACAGGTCTTCATTTGAGATCCTCTCAGGCCATCTGATGTTGAAGATGCGTCTGAGACAGGTGTTGTAAAAGGTCTGGATCCTCTGCAGGGATGTTTTTGTTGTCCTCCAGGTCTCCTCTCCATATAGTAGGATGGATTTCACGTTGGAGTTAAGGATCCGCAGCTTAGTGGTAATGTGGATGTTCTTAGAGGACCATATGTTTTTAAGCATGGAAAATGCAGTCCTTGCCTTCCCAATTCTTCACTTGATGTCAGAGTCTGTGTCACCCAGTCTGTCAACCACACCCCCAAGGTAGATGAAGGACTCGACTTCTTTTATGGACTTATCACCAACTGTAACTGGTATCTGGGCAGTGGTGTTTATCTTCATCGTCTGTTTTTTTCAGGTTGATCTTTAGTCCAATTCCTGCTGATGTAGTTGCCAGGCGAGTTGTCTTGTCCTGCATCTGATTGTGGTTGTGTGAGAGGAGAGCCAGGTCATCAGCAAAGTCTAGGTCGTCAAGTTGTGTCAGAAGTGTCCACTGTATTCCATTCCTCCTGTTTGATGTCGCAGTCTTCAGGATCCAATCGATAACAAGGAGGAAGAGAAATGGTGACAGCAAACATCCTTGACGAACTCCTGTTTTGACTTTGAAACTGTCAGACATCTGGCCAGCATGGGTAACTCTGCGTTTCATGCCTTGGTATGATGTACGAATTAGGGAGACAAGTTTCTCGGGTACTCCAAAGTGCCTCTTCCAGAGAGTCTCTCTGTCCACATTGTCAAACGCTTTCTCATAATCAATGAAGTTGATATAAAGTGGGGACTTCCACTCCAGTGATTGTTCAATTATGATGCGTAGGCTAGCTATCTGGTCAGCACACAATCTGTTGCTTCTAAATCCAGCCTGTTGATTACGGAGTTTTGGGTCGACTGCCTTGCTCATTCTCTCAAGAAGTATTCTGTTGAAGACCTTGTCTGGCACTGACAAGAGCATTATTCCCTGGTAGTTACTGCACTCCCTTAGGTCTCCTTTCTTTGGTAGCTTGATAAGTATGCC
Source organism: Magallana hongkongensis (assembly GCA_015776775.1). Lineage (NCBI taxonomy): Eukaryota > Metazoa > Mollusca > Bivalvia > Ostreida > Ostreidae > Magallana > Magallana hongkongensis. The sequence goes on from CM027471.1 coordinate 15,848,470, forward strand.
TTCTTTTCATTCATCAGGGATACTCTCTTCCTCCCAGATCTTCTTGAAGAGGTTTTACAGGATGCTAACGGAAATGTTTCAGTATCAGCTTTGATGGCTTCAGCTGGAATCTCATCAGGCTCTGTCGCCTTTCCATTCTTGAGCATGTTGATTGCCCTCCTGATCTCTGTTTTTGTTGGAATGCCACAGTTGATCGGAAGATCAGTGTCGGCTGGCTGTATGTCCGGAGGTCTTTCAGGTGCTGGTCTATTTAAAAGCTCCTCAGAGTGTTCTACCCATCTCTTCAGTTGTTCATCAGTTGTTGCGAGAGGGTTCCCATTTTTGTCTTTCACTGGCTTATTTGTCTGTTGAAACCTGTTGGAGAGCTTCTTGGTGACCATATATAGTTCACTCAAGTTTCCCTGTCCTGCTGCCTCTTCATCTTGTTTGGCTACATTGTCAATATGATCACATTTATCTTTCCTGATACTTTTCTTTACTTCTTTGTGTGTAGCTGTGCATTCCTCCTGAGCTTTTGCTTTCGCTGCCCTTGGCGGCTGTTGTTCAGTGTCACTTTCTTTTCCTTCCTCCCATCTAATTTCTTTATAGTGTCTGCCGGTATCCACTCTTTGTGCTGAGTCTTTCCTCTTCCAAGGACTTCTTCACATGTGGCACGCCACATCTAGCTGATATGTTCCCACTGAGTTGCGATGTTGGTATCAGTGCGTTCTAGCTGATCTTGTAATGGTTGGAATCTGTTAGACAGGCTGAGGTGGAATGCTTTCCTCCCTTCCTTGGTCTTAAGGAGACTGATATTGTACTTTTTCATCTTGTTTGTTGTGTTATTAAACTTCTTCAGGCGGAGTCTAACTGCTGTCATCAGTAGATGGTGGTCTTATGGAATATCTGCTCCTCTCATCACTCTGACATCCTTTCAAGCTCTACTGAATTTCTTGTTTATGCAGATATGGTCGATCTGGTTCTCTGTTACATGGTCGGGCGATCTCCATGTGGCCTTGTGAATCCGTTTGTGAGGGAAGATGCTTCCTCCTATCACAAACTGGTTAAGAGAGCACAGATCAGCAAATTTCTCACCATTCTCGTTCATGCAGCCCGATCCTTGAGTGCCCATGACTTCATTGTAGCCAGTGTTGTCGGCTCCAATCTTGGCATTGAAATCGCCCATAAGCATTGTCATGTCTTTCTTCCCTGCTTTATCAAGGACTTACTGCAATTACTGGTAGAAGACACCTTTCTTTTCATCATCAGCATCGTTGGGGGGGGGGCATAGCATTGGATGATGTTCAATTTGATCTTGCTATTCTTTGTGCTGAACTTTGCTGTTATTATCCTGGAATTAACAGGTTCCCAACCAATAAGAGCTATCTGTGCCTCCAGGGATAGCATCAGTCCTACGCCATCTGTGTGAGGGGTCCCTCCTCAGTGTGTCCAGAATACAACAGCGTTTCTCCAGTGTTAAGTCTTATCTGTCCCGACTGTAGCCGCCTCATCTCGCTCAGTCCTAAGAGACAGATGTTATAGCGCTTCATCTCATTCGCCACTTGCTTCATACATTGTTCTGGTGTTCCAAGTACCGATTCTGACATCTTTCCTGGGTGTCGTAAGGGAATCAACCTGCAGCTTCCTTTCGGCTTTCGTTGCACAGCATCATTCTTCCTCTTGAAGAAGACCCAATCTGGCCCATGGTATATTGATTTTGGTTTGTTGTTGATACTTCTGTAACAGTTTGATTTTAGGTTGGGTTGTTGGCCCTTCGCAAACCTCTAAAGACCTCGAGGAAAGGTGGTTTGCTTTTTTGGACTTTCCTTCCTAAACTGCTGACATCCATCCCTGGATTTGTCTTTTTATATTGGTGTTTCCCTCACCTAGCCTTTCCCCGATGTTGGTATGGCCACAAGGCAGTGGAAGTTTGGAATCAGAGTTTTCCTTCTCTTAGATGAGTGGTCCTCCAAGACTAATGAGCCTCATCTACCCAAAGCATTGGTTTTCAGGATAACTCGCCTTTGCCCCTTCTCCTATCAGTTATTAGCAATTTCGCCGGGCTTGTAACAAGGCACACGAGCAGGTAAGGAGTTGGACTTGGTTGTCAGAGGCTATTAGAGACGCAAGCCATGAGGAGCATTTTGTAGACAATGGGTGCTTATCCCCAATGCCATCCCTCGGCTGTAACAACCTTTGAAACCTTTAAAAATTGTGTTTTTTTTTAAATCGAGGGGCGTTGGTGATTAATTCATCCCAGGAGTCGTCTCTTTCGCAGGAGAATTGCTGGAATTCACGAAAGAACTTTACACAGTTGAAACTTAATGATTGACTATACGTGTACATTTATACCAAATAAAACATTTCCTTTTGGTAATTATACTTTTGAATATCAATGGTATCATAACTGTATCCTCAATTTCGAGAAAAAAAATAACACGCAGAACTTTACAAGACAACTTGTCTAGAACAGATCGTGGAAATTCAGTTTCAAACAAACCATTTGACATTCCTAATAAATTTCATTATGATTTTTTTTATTCGAATGGTAAACCCAGAATTGCATATAGAACTGTTTTTTTCATTCAATTTACACCGACTGCATTATAGATACAATATAGTAATGTTTATTTAAACGACTAAAGTTCAATATTTTGCGGAGAATACTTTGCACATATGCATGTACAAGATGGTCAGTTCGCGGTCGAATATTTCTGCACATACTATTATGATATAGAAACTTCTCGTTTCATTATCATGGTAAATTAATCACATATGTTCAAATTAATGCCGCTATTCAGTGTACTCTTGAGGAGGGGGCAATACAATATTTTAAAATATTTCATTATACTTTCATGTTAAATACTTAGATTTGATTGGTTTTGACGCAGTTGATAATCCGTTCTGTTACCCTCAGCGTTAGCAACACACTTGGCAAGGGGTAACACAACGAATTGTTACATGCGCGTAAATTATGCGCGTACGGTTCGCCGTAGAATTCGCTTCATTTCTATATAAAAGCAGTAAAATAAAACATTCAGTATAATAAAATAAATAGTGCATGTTTGGGAGGGTAACTGTTGAAATTGACACCCCTCGAAAACCATTGACAACCTCCGCTTCGCGTCGGTTGACAATAGTTTTCTCGGGGTGTCAATTTCAACAGTTACCCTCCCAAACAGGCAATATTTATATATTGTTATACTTTCATGTTAAATACTGAAATCTGATTGGTTAAGACGCAGTTCATAATCCGTTCTATTACCCTCAGCGTTAGCAACGCACTTAGCAACGGGTAACATTAAAAAATGTTACATGCGCAAACATTATGCGCGTACGTTTCGCTGTAGAATTCACGTTATTCCTATATCAAAGCAGTAAAAGTCTCTTAAAAATTAAGACATTCAGTATCACAAAAAAAATAGTGCCTGTTTAGGAGGAAAACAGTTGAAATTGACACCCCTCGAAAACCATTGTCAACCGACGCGAAGCAGATGTTGACAATGGTTTTCGAGGGGTGTCTCCCGGGGAATAAATATCATGTCTCACCTCTTTGGAAATCTCGGGTTTTTTCATCTCAAAGGTATGAAAAAACCATTATGAGCATACAATGTTAACAAATATGATGAAATCAAAAATTTTAAATCATTTTAATTCTCTTTATGCCACAAAAATCAATTTTACTATTTTTTATTCGAATTTATGAAAACAAAGATAGACAATCAGAAAAAAAACCCCTAAAAATCACCACGTTATTGCTTTCGACAAGTCGAAAAATTATTAAAAATCGACGTATGTTGTATTATATAAATAGTGCCTGTGTGGGAGGGTAACTGCTGAAATTGACACCCCGAGAAAACTATTGTCAACCGACGCGAAGAGGAGGTTGACAATTGTTTTCGAGGGGTATCAATTTCAACAGTTACATGTACCCTCCCAAACATGCACTATTTATTTAATAATACTGAATGTCTAATTTTACTGCTTTTATATAGAAAGGAAGTGAATTCTACAGCGCATAATTTACGCGCATGTAACAATTCGTTGTGTTACCCCTTGCCAAGTGTGTTGCTAACGCTGAGAGTAAGAGAACGTATTATCAACTGCGTCTAAACCAATCAGATCTAAGTATTTAACATGAAAGTACAATAAAATCATTTTTTGTTCGGTATAATAAAACTTTTATTGCATGAATGTTGGGAAATATGAATATTCCCCCCAAGAATAATCATATTTCCCGAGGGCTTCGATCTCATTAAATGGATTACTCCTGCTCATCCAAACTGGGAAAAATTTCAAAACAAACGGTATATGTAAAAATTATTTTTTCTTCATCAGTGACTTAGCTGATCCGGTGTAATGAAGAATAATTACCCCCGTAAAATAATGACCGGGGGTCATTTTTCGACGTAGAATAATGACCCCTCTAGCTGAAGAATAATTGGATTTTTCTGAAGAAAAAAGACCCAGGGGTTATTTTTCTTCATGTTTAACATGAAGAAAAATGACCCCCATAAAAAATGACCCCCCCCCCCCCCCCCGTAAACATGAATAGAAATTGGTTACCCCGTATCCAATATATGACTTTGAAATTACTTTATTTTTTACTCTGTTCAACTGATTTTGAAGTTATAAACACCGAACTTGTAAATAAATCGCTGTATATAGTTTTGCATATCCGTAGCAAGCACACGCAAAACACCCTTACATTGCCACAAATTGATTGTTAATAGTTACTTCACTTTTCTTGTCGACATACGGCGAGAAATGACGCAAATAAAGAAAAATTCATACACAATGAGGATATTGTTTGATAATTAACGAACGATAATCATTAAAGAATAATTGTTGTAATAATTAAAGCAATATTCATGGGTGAATGAATTGTCAATCGAAGAATGATACATGTATATATCTTCATGGAAAAAGACTAAGGGCAGGTAACGTAGGAATAAGAATACTTCTTATTTACATTTCTTCGGGAAAGTGATTTTTAAAAAATCTTCTGCGTTACTTTTGTTTTCTTCTACGTATAACATGAACATCAATATTCTAAACATCTATGATATTGTATCATACAGTACTGTATAATATGATATTCATTTCTGTAATATAGAATTATATATCATGAAATAGATGATAGCTTGCATAGTTGATTTAACTATATTATAAATAAAACGCAGAGGTTGCTTTAGATGCAGAGCCTGATCTCCATTATCAAGGATGCCAAAGAAATTTCCTACCTCACTCAAACCTGCTTGATAGAAAGATGTGGTTGTTGTTAAATGATACAACATGATTCCTATGATATAGTATTGTATGATATGAAACACTATTGTTTAATAGGATACAATATAATACAATATGCTTTATTGTAAAACGTTATATGATACGATAAAATATTATATCAATTTTTTTTATATGTTATGATATGCTATTCTATCATGATTGTTTTGTATAGTATTGTATATTATGATACAATATTGTATAATATTATATTGCATTATTGATTAATTTTTTAATCACACGATACTATTACATATGATATTGCAATATATAATATTGCATCCTTTGATATAATATTGTATATTCTATGATATTGTATCATACAGTATTGTATAATATAATATTGGTTTCTGTAATATAGAAATATATAACATGAAATTGTATATATGATATTGTAATATTAAAAATTATTGTATCATACGATATTGTATATTATATGATATTGGTTTATATGATATATTATCATATCACATGAAATTGTATTTTATGATGTTGTAATATATATTATTGTATCATATGATACAATGTGCATAATGATTTTATGATATATTATTTCACTTATCCTATGATATTGTATCATTTGATATGATACATTTTTGTATCAAATCATATAATACAATATCATATTATATGTATCAAATATGATACAATATCATACAATACAATAACATACTATTATATTTACATTTCCTTTTTTTCACTCTATTAAATTGGTTAATTTGAGTGATATTTACACACAACACAGAAGACCCAATCACCAAATCTGGTGCGTATGAATACATTCAATATTCATTCGGTATTTCTAAAAGAACAAGAACTGACTCTTCTTGCGACTTCAAACCGGATTACGACCTGATATTATACTTATGCTGATAAATATTTCATTGATGTAAATATATCTTGACAGTTAAATGAATTCAATTGATTAATTTCTTAGTATACCGAGAGTAAATTCATTTCATTACAGAAAGAAAAATAAAATTGTGTTATAAGCATATTTCGGCCGTTCCAGTGGCCATTCCGTTAATATCGCATTACTCGTTGAATAAGACAGAGCTTTTTAAAAATAAATCATATTTGCGGGAAGAAAATACATGTTTAAGAAACGTAAATATAAGCATTGAATCGTTATTTTTTGAAAGATGTGGTCTCATAACTGCAACAATGAGTGCAAACAAATTATCATAACGCGCTAGCACGCGTTATTCAATTTGTATGCACACACCGTTGCAGTTATGAGACCACATATTTCAAAAAATAATGATTCAATGCTTCATTATACAATATAATATCATATGTTTCTATGTTATGATGTATCATTCCAATATGATATTGTTTCATATAATACTATATTGTATTATGTTTTATGATATTGTATTATTTGATCAAATACAATAATGTATAACACAATACATAGAGAATAATACATACCCTTTTCCATATCACATCCTGTATCAGCCCAAGACTCCAATAATTTTATATTATTGTATTGATTAACATATGAACATATGATTATCATACAATTTTTTAAGAGATGATATACGATATTGTGTCAATGCAGAATCCATGAATATCCAAGATTATAAAGGATGGTTTTCATATAATATGATAAAGGTGGTCTCATAAAGGTGATGCCTCATGAAGGCGATGCCTCGTCTCGGTGAGCTTTGTAATCTGTGATTACCTATGTTTCATAATTGCGGAGCTAATTTCCATCGTTTAAAGGGTTCCTAGGCATATTTTGGAAATTTTATTTTTATAAAATTAATAAAATTAAATTATTCAGGGGGATAGGGCCCGGACTCCCTCTCCCGTTTTACTGCGTGAAATTATTAATATTGAATTTTCCGGGGGGACGGACCCCCTCTCCCCCTCTAGATCCATGCATGAGCAAGAAGTGTCGCATAATGAAATTAGATTGTTACTGTGTTTGGTCCATGGTAAACAGACGGCTGGTAAGTGACAGGAGTATAGAAGTGCAAATGTACACATTATGGCGGACATTACATTCTGAATGGAGTAGATAATGATTAGGCATAGCCAGGACTGGTAAACATATATGTTACATGTTACATGTTGCTGAATGCAATCAAAAAAGGCGAAGGCGAAGGTGCGAAGATGCGAAGGCCAGAGTGCGAAGTTGGTAAGGAGCGATAGTAGTATCGCTCCTTCGCCTTCGCACCTTCGCACTTTAGGCATCACATCTTCGCGCTTCGTCGTCGCATCTTCGCACTTTTGCTCCTTCGCCTTCGCACTATCGCCTTTGCATCTTTGCCCTAAGGTCAAAGTGGCCCTATGGGAACACCATAGATATATGTAAATGTAATTGTTAAGATGACAACTATACCCCGATGCAATACGTCAATATCTTGTTATAACCGAAGGATTTTTATTTTCTAAGATAAACCCCTTCTTTCACTTTAAGTTTATTTGAATATGAATTATAATTTCTGTTACTTTCTGTAAACTGCAGCAATAAAAATTACAATAGTGTAAAGACTATTTCACAAATAATAAAAAAAAATATACTGAAAAACTTTAATCTACAAGGGGGTCATTATTCTATAGGGGTCACTTTTCTTCATGTGGAGTGTGCTCATTTTTATGAAAATGACACTTATTCTTCAGGCAAAGGGGTCATTTTTCTACGTAGAATAATGACCGGGGGGTCATTATTCTACGGGGGTCATTATTCTTCATTACACCGGCAACTGAAGTATAATTTCAGTGCTATCAGTAATACGTGAACCCAGACGTTTTTTCTGCTAAAATATTTCACTTCAACCATGTTTGTGATAATCTTCCGGTCCTTTGTTGATCTAAGTCAACTTTGGTCGACGTTAGTTTGAAATTTGCAAGCTTTTGCACATTCATTTAAAAAAATATGCTAATTTGTGTATAATTTACACCTTTGAAAAATTGTTTCGACAACGTTAATGAAATTTAACACAAAAGGCATTTTACTAATCGGTGAAATATAAAGCATTTTGTAAATTTGTTGTTATTTTATATACTTTGTTTTCCGATGTTCCGTATACCAACATGCCACATGGCATTTTGCTTTTTTACGTTTTCAGGGAGTGGCTAGGAACCATCCAGATTAAACTGACATAAATACAAAAATAGTAAAAAGTGTACCGGTGTTGTATAGCAGTTTTTCCCCCATAGTAGCTTTTCCCCCCGGAAAACCTACTTTATAGTAAACTTTCCCCCCGGGGGGGGGGGGGGGGAAGCTACTATATAGTAGCTTTTCCCCCATAGTAGGGTTTCTCCCTCACGTTTTTTGTTCAGATTTTATAAAAAATATTTATGGAAATACAGTAAGGATTAAAATCAATGTTTCTACACTCACAGGTTGCATACATGTATATCTGCATTCATCTGTACAGGTTAAGTTTCGTTTTGCCGATTTATTATTTTTATAGACAATGCTGAAAGTTGAACATGTGTGTAATGGAATTACACATAGAACTTAATATAGGTAATTTATTGAAAAAAGTTTTACAAGTTATACACTTATATGCATAATTCTGTGTTCTGAAATTGCATTAAACGAGAATGTTTAAGAATTTCTTGATAAATTTTTCAGACTGTTTGTCTGTTTGTGAAAATTTCATCCAGGCTAAACCTCTGTTTTAGAGAAATTTTGTTTCCAATGTTTCAGAGCCCGATTTTTAAAATCCTATTATAATAATTACAGTGCATATTCTTTAGGGTCCAATGTCTCATAAACCAGAGATGACCATATCACCATATTTTTATAGTGGCAGTGGTTTACCACTTGAAGATGACTCTGAAAATTTCAGCTCTCAGGGTAGGCCTGGGGCCCTTGATGTTTCAGGGCTCGATGATTAAAACCCCATTATAATGATTGAATAGTGTTCTTTAAGTGGGGACCCTAATCTCAAATTCTAGAGATGATCAATTAACCATATTTTCACAGTGATAGTGGTATACCACTAGTAGATGACACCGAAAATTTAAGCCCCCATGCAGGGTAGGAGCCTTTGTTGTTTTCGATCCCGATGTTTGAAATCCAATTACATTTATAAAGAATATGTATTTTTTAGGGCCTCATATCTTAAAAACTATAGATGACCACATGAACATATTTTTACGGTCATTTAAAAGTAAAAACATCATTTAAAAATACACAATCACTCATATATTTCTTTATCAAAATGATTGAAAATTACGTTTAATTCTTCTGCTTTTTTTTTAATTTACGAACAAAGTTTTTTAAAAAGGAACGCGGGTAAAATTTATTATTCTTCAAAACATTTAATCAATTCATAAGATGACTAATGATATAATAAATAATTAGATAAATAAATCAATGAACTTTTATTCATAAAAGGAGAAACCGAAAATCAAAAATAAATAACCAACCTAAGCGCATATATACGACTTTTTTACTTGTTAGTTGATTAGAAGAACAAGCTTATATTTTAAGAAAAAAGTCAGCTCATCACAATATATGTGTTGGTTGTTTTTTGTTTTTGTTTTGTTTTTTTAATTACCCTTGTTTAATTGTTCGAAGAAATTATATGGTACACAAGTAAATCTTTATTGCAAAAATATTAAACAAATAGTATAATTTTTTTTAGGTAATTGAATCGTATATCTTGATTTATATAGCATTGTTTTCAAAATTGTATATTTATAAATCACGTTGCAAACTTAAAAGTGAAAAAAATTAGCAAATAGTGAGTGACAATATAAACATAAAGTTAGTTCAGGCTCCATTTCACATTTTCCAAAGTAACCAGCAAAGATACCGACATTGTTCTGGTTGTGAAGACATTTCATTGTTTTTTAAAATGTTAACATCATAATATCTCGTGTTTCGTAGAAATGTGCTTAAAATTATGAATATGCGTATCTTTAGAACGAAATGGTAAACACTAACTTTACACATGCTTTTATTACATAATTAAAATACCCCTTAACCATGATTTAGAACCCCATCAATCAAAGTAAAACTAATACATTTCAGTTTCTCGTCATATCATTGCATCCTGTCTCCCGTTTGATATTTAGAAGAAGAAATATATAATTGTTTTTAAGATCGTCAATTCTAACGGTATTAATTAAAAATTGATAGCCTTTTGGACGAAGGGAGTAATACATTTCCACTTTTTATTCCATTCCTCTACAAAATTAAGTCAAGATTGGTCAGTTAGTTCCCTGGGAGAAGCTTATACATTGATGGTAATACATTGGAAAATTAAATTTCCAAACCGGCGTATTTTCACTCAAATGTGTTCTCACATGTTCATAACGTCGAAGTCCAAACTGTAGATAAGCATCGATTAGATGAAAAAGATTCGAGGTATTCCGAAATCCGTGTAAAAGGTGTTCCAAAAAGGGGTGAGAACAGGTGAAATAAACGATATTGACACATGCATGTTATGAAGGCGCATGCCTTAGTTCATATTTGGGGTTGAAAAACCATGTATTTTATTCTATGTATTAATAAATGCCATAATTATCCTTTTTTGTGAGAAATTAATATCATATCAGTTATTGCAAATTATTGTCACGAATGGTCCTCAATAAACATGGCCGGAAAGAAAAATGGGGGAAAATCCACTATATAGTAGGCTTTCCGTGGGGGTAATCTGGCTATAAAGAGGGGGAAAGCCCACTATATAGTCAGATTTCCGTGGGGGGGGGGGGGGGGGAAACTGCTATATAGCCATTTTTCCGGGGGGAAGAACTGCTATATAGCCATTTTTACGGGGGGAAAGATGGCTAGTGGGAAAAGGCACTATATAACACCGGTATGCCTCAGACATTTTACACACTGAAATATTATTTCAGGGCTATTTTCTTCTTTTTTTTAATCAATCCTAGCCCTTTGTACTGATCTCCCTTTGTAATGCTCCAAAAAAATACATGTAGCAAAATTTTCAAGAAATAAAACTGATAGTCTATACGTATAAAGAGTATTGCAAAGAAATAAATAATTTAAATCATTTCTTCTTTTGCTTATGATCAATTCAAAGAAGGGGTTTTCCTACTTGATTAATTATGATGTCAAATGGACTAGGGTAGCAAAAAGTTTTATTCAACAAGCAACAAATAGTACAATCATGTCAGAGGTACAAGTCAGCTCAGATATATAGGAATGTCATATCACGGCGAATCATCTGTAATATCAAAACGGGCCTTTGGAAAAGTTTATTAAAGTTAATCATTTTTCAGCAAGTCAATAGTCACCAAAACTTTTTCTTTCGATGATCGGTCTCTTCCGGTCACGTGTAATTCCGTGTCACCGAAGGCCAAGGACACATCCACAATTCGGTCAAGGCCACAAGTGGTATTTGGCATGTCAACGATCATTGTTCCAATTTCTCTCCGCTGTCCTTGGTGATCTCCTTCAGGGATCTGTCCGGTAGGACTTCGCGCACTGTATACGTAACGTCAACGGTTCCCCCTAAAACAGAAAGAAAGTAAATAATCAAAGGATGATATAGGTACCGGTAAATGTCAACTTGTGTTTTATTTAACTTAATTACTATTTTATACAGCGTGACTCGCCGCTATCATGTACTTGGTTTTGGGAGAAAATGCCGATAGCCTGGAACTGATTCATATCAGTATGAACCTCAACATTCATTTCTTTGACGTAGATAGAAGCAGCCTCGAGTTCCAGCGCCAGAAGTAGGTTATCTCCTTCGATTCCGGCCTAATAATGAGAACGGGAGATTCCTTAATTAATGTTGACGAATTTGTACAGTGGTGTACTGAAAAAAGCTATATTTTGGAGACTCTTTTTGGTTGATTAACTAAAGACAGCTTCAAATATTTCAACTTTGAGCTACATGTATATATCTGACGGGTGGATAGAAGGGTGAAGACGGATCTAGAAACTCTTGGCTTAAAAAAAAACAATATGGGCACAATAGTTATTTGTTTTCATATTGAGGAACATTTTAGATACTATTTTTCGTTCTATTCATAGTTTTTGGGAAACTAAAGAAATGTTTTAATGAACCACAAAAAGAAATGTTTAAGGTTATATGCCAACCTGTTGATATTAATGTGGGTAAAACTACATTATAATCAAAGTACTTTTAAAATTTTCAAATTTTACAATTTTCACCAAAAATGTTTGAAGCGTTAAGAATTATAAAAGCCCCAGCGGGATTCAAACTTATGACTTACAGTTTTGTAGTATACGCACTAACCCATTTGCGCGATGCTGTTTTACAACAAATTCGGGAGAGAGAAAACTTTTATAAAAATAAGCTTGATTTTATTTTTTTTTCGATCGGAAGCACGTCACGATATGACAGTGCCACATACCACCTTAAATGCATGTTATTTAAAACAAATCTGCCTTACTTTCCGAGCGGCTTCACGCATGAACTGTTTGGCGGGCTCTTCCCAGATGGCGGGAACCGTTATCACCCATCTGATGTTCTCCGTCTTAAACTCAGTGTCAACTTTCTTCCTCTCGACCATTTTCATTAAATCATCTTTCATGAACTTAATGCAGTGAGTAAAAATAAGTCTCGCCGAAATTTCTTTTCCATTCGAATCTTTAATTGTGGTCTTGCTGCACAGTCCCTATATTAACAAAAATCAAAAACCTTTACAAAGAAACGTTTTTATTTTTTAACGCGTTGTCTTTTTACAGAAATGATATAGATTGGGTTTTTTTCTAAGTAATACTTTTATATCTATACTGTTACAACTAGATGATAACCCGCGCGAGCGGGAATAACAAATGAATTACATAATGCAATAATGTTGAATCATCTTTTCCCCGTATATATATATTGAGTCTAAAAAATTTTGTTATAGTTTTCTTAACCTATTCTTTAAAATTGAAATTAAAAAAAACATACTGCAAAGCTGAATACTTAGAAAAGGGATGAAAAATTTAAATGATATTTACATGAACATGGCCTTAATTCTGTTTGTTGCAGTTGAATGGAAAATGATTACAATGAATTTTTTTTCAACCAGTGAGTGGGTACTTGGGACGTCATATGTCTAAATTTTGTTATTTGGGTCAAATTTCACCAATATTTTTATCCCTGTCCAAAATGTGAAGTTCTGATAAAAGACTGTTTTGAAATATATATTTGGGAGGGTGATACACCCCCCCCCCCCGAATTTAACTTAATTTATAACGATCACGTCTATCTAAAATGCGCTGATTGTTTAAGCTTCAACCATGGTTATAAGCCTCTACATTTGTAACGCGATATTTTTAAAATGAGCTCAATGGGCTGTCGTAGAAAATGGGCTACAGTGGGCGCGCTTGATTTTACCAAAAGGTGTACACCGTGTACACTTTTGTAAATCAAGTGCAAAGATGTGGCGTTTAGGTATACAGTACACTGGGTGTACACTTTTCAACACCGATTCAGGGGCATGTGTTGTTGGGTGTAGCACTGAAACCAATATGGCGGAAGATGGAAACTTGGAAAATGATTTTAAGTAATGTAACGGATTAGAAGTAGCATAAACCTTGTCTTTTGTATGAAAGCCATTACAGGTCATATGAAACGATATCCTGACCATATTGAGTTATATACGGGAATGGGTTCATAAGTGCCTATTTAATAAGACTGACATTGTTTTTCGAATATTTTATGCAAATTGTGAGCGCCACAGTCGATCAAAATCACTTAATCGGGAAAAGGAACATTGACTTACGCGGCTTGCCCCCCTTGCTTATGACGTCAAAAAGACCCAATGGCCTTATAAAGCTATGTTATGAATACAAATATCCATGTCATTTTGCAGCATTTTAAAAGAAAAACAATACAATTTTATATAAAAACTTGAATGATTATACAATAATTAACCAAGGCAGTATTTTTTCTCTCAAGAAATGAAATCGTGTGCGTTTATATTTGATAGTGTGTACATATTCAGTTTAGAGACTGCGCGGAGAATGAATGATTTTCTTTATAGATCTAATCTACATGCAAGTATAATATACTTTTAATATATGTATGTATATATGTTTTATTTCAATCTTTTTAATGAAATTGTCAAATTCAAAAATAACAGATCGTTTTTTCCCATTTGCACGTTCATGCAATTCATTAAGAATTTTTTTTTCTAAACAACTGGCCTCCTGGTGCCTCGATCATTCGCTTCACGGGTATATTGTTTGTTTCGCTTTCAAATTCACAAATATGTTACCATTTAATTTTTAATCTAAGAGAAATTTCTTCAAAATGTTTTGATTTTGAAACGTGTACTTGTATATGTGCGGTGTTTTGATTTTACAACGTGTATGTGCTGTGTTTACTTACAGATTCCTTTTATCTCACTTTCTTCCGCAATTTTTTCTTTCGTTCTTTTATTATTATTATTGATGTTAATAAAATCTGTTGATTATCTTCACATTCGTTCACAGCAATATTTATCAAACAACCGATTTATTTTACCGATACATTTCGAAATCCTTAAGTGCCATATTTCCGCGATCGAATTTAATAAAACGTTAATACACGAGTACACAAAGTATTTTCTAAAGATATTGCTACATGTATATATCAATAAGTCAGAAATTAACATTATTTTAAAATAAAACTAAAGAATAATTTTGCGGTATTTTACAGCAGCTCTTAACTACAAACTATGTACACAATACCTCAAACATTTTCATTGGCCTGCCTTATACTTTTTTTATGTGACAAAATAAATCAAATGAATTAAAATGCTTTAATTCCCTTTAAATGTAGCTCACTCATTATACGTATCGGAGAAGAAAATGATGTTTCTATTTCAAAAGGATCAGGATAATTCATTAATCAGCTGTTAATGTTCACTGCAGTACGGGATCTTCACCATTATTTTACACTGCATGGTATATTTATTCATTAACGAAACTAAGTCATCTGTACTATGAATTAAATCAAATGATCTCATCTGAAAAGAAAGAAACGTTCATATATGCAGAAATTACTAAAATCAAATCGATAAACTACTGTAAAATTACACTAGTTTTGGTGCATTGTTTACATCGATGGGTCTGTGTGACGTCATAAATCCACAAAATCAAGAACGATAAGCGGGGAAGAATTTTTTCAGGTGCGGAGTTTTCACGGTTATTTCTCAGTAATGCAAAGGCAAATAAATCTTACTTCACGTATTTTAACATTTGTTTATACCAAGCTTTATATTTATGAAAGAAAATCATAGTGTTAAAAATCGTTTCATATGACCTTTAAAGAAATTATTTATGTGATTATTTTATTGCATTTATATAACCAAAAAACCCATAATTGTCACAGAACAGCAGATTCTTTGTTAAAACTGCACCATTTTCCGTCATATTCATTCTTAACTTTTCTACACCATGTACACTACACCATTGATTTTACACCGGTGTATACCGGTGTACACCAAGTTAAGCTTAATCAAGCGCGCCCATTATAGTAAAATCCACTAAAAGCCCCATTATTCAGTATTCTTTATACAGTCAAAATGGGCCGCATTTAAATGTGTTTTAGAAAATTAATGGCACCCTTTATAACAATATACCATAGCCTACTTGAATTTTCGAAAATAGTTGATTAATCAGTCTTGTTGATACAATTTGTTTGTTTGATAACCTACTTTCGGTTTGCATTCCTCTTGCCATCCGCCATTTTGCTTTCTTGTTACCACGGTGACCGTGATGTTAAAAGATACTGTACTATAAACTGATGTCAGCGCTGCAAAATTGGTAAGTACGTGTATATTCTTACGTATGCATGTATGATTTTATCATTACATAAGTTGACCGAATTTATAACTGATACAGAGACGAGAGGGTTACTGTTATACATGTAGACTATCACAAAAATATGGAACCCAGACCCACTCTATAAAAGAAAAGGCATTGAAGTTTTAAAAATGACACTATTTTGAGGTTTTGACACGCATACGCCAGTTTAAATCAACCTATTCTAAATATTAAACATATTTAAAGGTAATAAGTTGATGTTATGGTAAATATACATTTTTTTCAATAATTGAGAAAGAAATTATGAGATTTGTTCATAATTTAATTTTATAGAATCTTATCTATTCTCATATGGGCAGTTTAGACGCCTTATTCACCCATCTTCAAATTTATGGGGAACAGAGTGGGCCAAAACCCTTGGCTAGCGAAGGTGCAAGATCCGCGGAATCAAACAAGCAAACACATATAATTATGTTTTACTACAGTGTATAATCAACGATTTCTCAATGTTCGAAAACAATGTTTGGTTACATCTATGTGTAAAATTGTATTGGAAAATCTACTTGTTGTTGCACTTGTTAATAAATAAGAATTTTAAAAAGTAACAGAATACTTATTTAAGAATATGTAATCTGTATCTTTGGTTTCAAGTGGTTGAAACTTCTCTCTGATCAAAATCTGAATCAAACTAATACATTGCCCGTGTGTTCCATACAAAACAGATCGATGTCGTTAAGGTAATAACTAGGATTTTTTTAGCCGGATAGTTTTGCGTGTTTGAATATATATATATATATATATATATATATATCTTCAATTAGACTAGTACGTGTATTGTAAAATGGTGGATAAAAATGCGCTAGCTGTGCTTTGCTTTAGGTCCCATGGTACCTTTAGTGGCACATGGACCTCTTATATATGATCACAACACTGGGGATTTTTGTTTTGTTCAATTAAATTGTGATTAGTTCTATCAGGTCTAATGCATTTACATATATCTTTTATTTGCATATATATATATGATATATAAATATCACGATAAAATATATAGAGAGAGAGAGATAGAGAGAGAGTAGGTTGACTATGCGTTTTATAAATCATCGGGTGTTTTTAGATAACTTTATGACATACACTGACAACTTTTAACAATTTCTAACACCAGAGTTTCCTTCAAATTGTGGAAACGGAACCCAAAAACTTCAGTTCATGGGTGGGGTTATCAACAAGTTTATACCAAAGAATTCTGACCAGACAAAAATATTCAGATTTTTCCACCTATTGATGCGGACAATTATTTTACATACATCTTCAATCGCAAGCTGGGATCTTATGACCACATCTAAACCATATTATTAGGTCAACTGTAAAATGTGTAAGCACGTAGCTTATAATATAAAAGCGATTTTATATAATTAACTAACATTGTTTCAGAGCCTGTATGTATCATTCATACGATATGTCTGTAACAATCATTGTAATTGATAGCCGAAAATTTCCAGCAACTAATTAATAAGTAAAACTCAAATATGATTGTGGTCAAGAGGCGGGAATTGAGCTGGCACAGCTGTAATTTAAAAGTTTATCTTGCTGCATTTAAAAAAGTCGCACAAAAAAGGAATTGATATTTATTGTGATAGGTAGGCAGACAGACGGACAAAGAATGACTGTGCTAGAATGATATTTAGATCCTTGTTAGTTTTACTAATCATTTCCTTAAAATCGTACTTTCTCTATTTAAAGCGCAAATGCCCATCCCAGTTTATGCACGTACATTTATTTCGAATCACCCCGTTTTCTGTGTTTTCGAAAGTTTGAAGTATCGCTCTGCAATGTGCAAAACATAAAAAAATAAATTATCAAACAGTCATCACCAGCAATATATTTTAAGATTTTTTTATACACAGAGTTTTGAAAAAATCATATATTAATAAACTAATTCATGATTTAATTGATGTATTCGCTATCTTCGATGAAGGGAACTTGTGTGATGAAAACGCTGTTAAATATTTATTTCTCATTACATGTACATGTAATAATGTTATTGTTTTATTAAGCGAAAAAAAGTTAAAGCTTAAAAGTGTATGTTTGGTAACCGCGTACATGCGCGGATCAAGAAAAAAAAATCAGGGGGTGCATGTCCGAGGGATAATTTTGTTTTCCATGGTGGGTGTATCGGGTGGGGATTAGGGGGGGGGGGGGTCTGAAATTTTACTATCTATTTCTAATAAGTTGAATTTTATGGGGGCGAGAGCTAGTGTCTAGTTGAAACAGGGGGTTTCAGAATACCCTTAAATGACTTTATAAATGATTTCTTAATTAAATAAAATGATGAGCTTAGCATGAAACATTTTAAAGCTGCTCGGTTCGATTTCGTATAAGATTGTGTGTTCGCTTTTAAACGAAAATCATGATAAGTATGTGTATAATTATAAACATTGCAGTAGTTTTCCCGGTCAAAATGTTGTTCAAATTTGTTTACAAAACAAACCACATAAAAGAGTATCACATTATTTGCTCGCTGCAGATGTCGAGCTGGAAGCGGGTACGACTGTATTAAGACTTTGTCATCGAAAGTTCAAAATGTTTTGTCAATCTAAAATATAAACTTGTGCATGAACATTTTGTTCACTAATATTTCTGAAAAGTGTTTTGCATACAATCGGTGCATTACAATGTGGGTTAAATAAACACAATCATTAGGGGATGAAAACAAACGATTTTCTAAACATTCCCATGATGAATTTGGGGTTTATTTGTGTTTCCATAAAGAAATTATTTTTATTTACTTTGGATATTTATAACTTTGAAAGGAGACATATTCTGTTGGTTTAATTAGGCGTTAGTCCATTACTTTCAAATATACAAGTGGTTGGTATGGAACATTTTTTGATACCCCATAAATAGCCAATAAATCGGACTACACAGCTTTAAATATATATGCATTTATTGGTATTCTTTTGAATTTTTCTTTATTCGGACAGGTAACCACAAATATCTTAATTTTTTTTTTACACTTCATTTAATATGTGTACTATTGACCATTACGATCGTCCGTTGTTAACATTTGAACTATTCTTACTCCAAAGAATGACGCATACTGTAGAATCTTCATTTTACACGAGTACTTAATTCCGCGATTCAGTCGTTTTTCACCAAATTGCTATAACAAAAAATCGCGAAAGTAATCTACATGAATATTTTTGTTGATGTTCTCCTATCTTCTTTAAAGATGCAGCTACGTTTTTGACTTACATAATATTTCTGCATCATTTAACCCGGCTTTATTGATATAGCTACATGGCGCTTTGTGACGTAATAGCGTGAATTATGATGTCATTTTAGCAATGTTTTGACGTTTTGGTTTTTAGTTACATTCTTCATTATTAGGCCTATAACTAAAAAGTAAAAGTAAATATATGCATCTGTAAGCTTTACAATAAAGAATAAAACCAAATGTTTAATCAATTCAGACACTTGTTTACTAACAATTGGCCCAAATCGGCCCGTGGCACTGAACGTAGATACCAGATCGGCCCAAATCGGCCCTGTGGCACATAAATGGTTAAAAAGTGAAGTCCAAAATAAAGTTATTCAGTTTGATGAACAGTGAATTTTGCATGGTGATAGTTGTATGGTAAATATTTTTGCATTGGATGATTGACTCATTGAATTTCATGAAAAGAAAAGTACCCATGTTTCTTCTCTTCACAACCTTACATTAATTGCATTTGTGCCTTCGAAAACATTCATAATAATGTTAATAAGATTATCATGTTCTAATATGTGTTAATCACCTAGTCTTGTCAACCAACGCATTTTCATTTTTAGCTCACCGAGACGAAGTCAGGGGGAGCTTATGCTATACCCTCGGCGTCGGCGTCGGGAACCTGGTTAAAGTTTTTGTTGCAGGTCCTGTATCTAAGCTATTACTTGTCCTATCTTCACCAAACTTGCATGAATGATGCATCTGGACCTACTTATAGACTTGAAAGACTTGGATGCTGAATCTCAGTCCTAAATTTCAGATGCTGGAGGAGGATAAGGTTGTTGGACCAGGTTAAAGTTTTTGTTGCAGGTGCCCTTTGATATCAATATCTAAGTTACTGCAGGTCCGTACTTCACCAAACTTGCATGGATGGTGTGTCTTATGATACTGATGCACCAGACAGGCTTGAGTACTGAATCTGAGCTATAGGTTTCGGATGCTGGAGGAGGCTAAGGTTTTTGGAGCAGGTTAAAGTTTTTGTTGCAGGTGCCCTTTGATAGCAATATCTAAGTTACTGCTGGTCCGTACTTCACTAAACTTGCATGGATGGTGCGTCTTATGATACTGATGCACCAGGCAGACTTGGGTGCTGAATCTGAGCTATAGGTTACAGATGCTGAAGGAGGTTAAGGTTTTTAGAGCTGGTTAAACTTTTTGTTGCAGGTGGCCTCTGATGATTATATCTTAGTTACTTCTTGTCCTAACTTTACCAGACTTCCATAGATTGTGCGTCTTATGATGCTGATGCACCAGACAGGCTTGAATGCTGAATCTGAGCCATAGGTTTCGGATGCTGGAGGAGGTTAAGGTTTTTAGAGCTGGTTAACGTTTTTGAAACAGGTGCCCTCTGATGATTATATCTTAGTTATTACTTGTCCTAACTTCACCAGACTTCCATGGAAGGTGCGTCTTATGATACTGATGCACCAGACAGGCTTGAATGCTGAGTCTGAGCCATAGGTTTCAGATGCTGGATATGGTTAGGTTTTTTGGAACAGGTCAAATGTTTAATAGATAATAGTACTATTTCAAACTTGCATAGTTGATTAATCTGTAATATGAATGAATCACAGAGGAAGCTTCAGATGCAGAGCTTGATCTCCATTATCAAGGATGCTAAAAAATATATCTTAGTTATTACAGGTCCTAACTTCACCAAACTTGAATGGTTGGTGTGTCTTATGATACAGATGCACCTGACAGGCATGGATGTTGAATCTGAGCCAAAGGTTGCGGATGCTGGAGCAGGTTAAGGTTGCTAGTGCCCTCTGATGATGATATCTTAGTTATTATTGGCCCTAACTTCACCAATTACTGGTCTGAAGTTTACCAAACTTGCATGGAGATGCGTCTTATGTATACTGATGCACCTGACAGGCTTGAATGCTGAATCTGAGCCATAGGTTTCATATGCTGGATGAGGTATAATTAAATATCATATGTTTCAATGTTATTATGTATTATGTAATATGATATTGTAATATAATACAATATGTTATTATATTTAAGATATTGTATTATGTGATTAAATACAATAACGTATAACACAATAAAATGTCATATCATACGTCACAATATCATATCTCATCATAGTTTATTATGGTATTTTATTGTATTATATGATATATGTTGTAAATATGATAGGATGCAATATTTAATATTATTATATTGATTAACATATGAACATATGAATATCATACAATTTTTTAACAGATGATATACGATATTGTGTCAAAACAGAATCCATGAATATCCAAGGTCATAAAGTATGATTTTCATTTAATATGATAAAGGTGGTCTCATAAAGGTGAAGTCTCATAAGGGTGATGTCTCGTCTCGGTGAGCTTTGTAATCTGTGATTACCTATGTTTTGGTTCTTGGACGTAAGAAATTGATGTCGGGCTAACGTCGTGATGAAAATATAGGTTTTTGTGAAATCTTTTAAATCTTTAAAATTGTTTTGCGAAAAATTGGCCGAGAACACATTGATTATTTTTTATAAATTGATTCAAAATTACCTCTTCTGTTATTGTGTTGAGTAAAATAAAATAAACAAGTGCGCACATACCTAGGATAGCATGTGTTTAGACAAAGTAAAAGTCAGAATTAAACGTACAAATTCTGGATTAGTCTGAATACCCTCTGATAAATAGCTTGAGGAGTATAGTTGATACAACGAATACGAGTCTACTCTTGAAAAAAATTTCTCCACAAAGTCCATCTTTTGTCAAATATTTTCATTTCAGAAATTTTATAAGATATACATTTTTCAATTTCATATTTCACTTTTAAGAAACATAATAAACCAGATAAACATGGAAGTTTTTTTGTTTAGAACAATAAAAAATGAATACTGGTAGTTTTCCATATAAAATAAGGAAATTCACAACCATGTTTGTATCTAGAAGAGGACAATTTCCAAAAATAACATTTGATATATTGAAACCAACTCTTTCTCAGAAGTAGTATTATAAATGTGAATACTAAACTGATTCCACATAGCTAATTAATGGGAACAACTAACAAAAATATCAATAGTTTCAGTAGAATTCCCACAGAATGTGCAATCATCGTTATCAGTAGCTTTTATTTTCTTCAGATAATTTTTAACTGTGTAAAATCCTATACTGGAACCATTGAGCAGCAGAATCATTGGTCACATTAAAACATATTTTGAATACATCTTCGGTGGTTTTTTCTAAATAACCATTAAGTGACATTTCAGAGTTCCATCTGACAACAGAAGCTGGAGTTTTGTCTTTAGTGTTAATATTTTTATAGATAATATTGGTACATTTTTTTTTATAAAAGAACAATGGCTCATAATACAATGGTATAATTGGACCAAAAGTATAACAATACATTTCTTTGGTGAAGCTAAAAAGTCTTAAAAACTTTGCAATGGCACTTATAATGCTATTATATTGCATTGTACATACATAACTATAATGTTAAATTTGTTTTCAAACATCTCTTTTGGTAGAAGAGTTCCATTATCATTTAAGAAATCATTAACAGTTTTTACACCCTTTTCATACCAGTATTTTATAAACAAACTTTTCTTACCAACCGTTATCTTAGAATTGTACCATACAGGAGATGAAGTAACCTTGTAAGAATTTTGCAAGTTACCAATATATGATGCCAGTACATACAACAATGATTTTAAAACATCAACCCAAAAGTTGTTGGTTGTCTTATCTAAAAGTTTCTTAATAAAATCATCACCAAAATCCAGAATTTTTCTGACAGCAGTGTCACCATATATTGCATAAAAAATATGAATCCATGATTGTTCTCCTCTAAGGAGCTTTTGTATCCAGAAACTTTTTAACGATACTAAAAAATTATCAATATTGACCATCAGTGGCGTAGCTACCATGTATGCTTATATGCCTGAGCATGCACATTGTTTGGGTAAAAAGGAAAAACGCAGTAAAAAAAATAAAGAAAAAAAATTAACTAAAAGAATTCAAGTATTAAGGTCCATACTTAATTTACATAAACCCGTCAACCGGTCATCGACAAACTTATCAGTGCTAAACAAAGACGTCTTATGTACCAAATATAGACATGCAATGTGGTCTTACAGTACCATATATTAAAGAAACAGTACACAATGCATGTACCTAATAAAGGAAAGATTTATTTTGCATTTGAACTTAGTTTTACACATCATTTTAAATTTCCCCCATAGAATATCAAAGCTTTATTGAGATATTCATTACCATAAACTAGGTGAAAATGAACTAAAGAATAAAAGCTTTGAGTGGGTCAAAAACAAACGTTAAAAGTTTTTTCTTCTTTTAGAATTTAATAAGTTTTGTGATTTTATTTTAATTATGCTTAAACTATACCCAAAACAATTATAACTGCCGAAAAATGTGCTTAATTAGTGAGCATTCCTTTCAATTTCTGTGATGAATTTTAGTGTTAAAAATCGTCAGAATTCATGAGCTTCCGGTACCTTCGCCCCATGGGCCCCCACCAGGCTTCGCCTTGGACCCACTGGGGCCCTCATGGCGGCCCCAGACCCCTTGCCATTTTTAGCATGCACTTCGTTTCTGGTCTAGCTACACCACTGATCATATTAAGTCCACCATTAAAATATTTTTGGGTAACAACCTCCCGTTTGATTTTATCACACTTGGCTTTCCATAGAAATCTAAAGAGTTCTTGGGTCAAAGATGACAAAAATTCTTTATTGGGGTTTGGTAAAGAGATAAAAAGATGATTGAGCTTCGGCAATATAAGTGTTTTAATTATGGTTACTCTTCCAATAGGAGTGAGAATTCGTCTATTCCATTGCTGAATCAATGCCAGTATCTTTGGTAATTGTTTATCATAATTTAGGTCAACAATTTTATTAAGATCAACTGATTCAGAAAAATAAATACCTAATAAATTGAATTCTGTTGATCCCCAATCTAGTTTCCACCTAGTATGATGGAAGACTTGACTAGAAAATTTTCTTGAGCCAATCCAAATAATTTTTGTTTTCGAACTGTTAATTTTTAAACCAGATAATCTTGCAAAAAGTTGTAAAGTATCAAGAGCAGCAAAAAGAGACTGTTCAAAACCATCAAGGGTTAGTGAAGTGTCATCGGCATCCTGTGTTAGTTTATATTCTGGCCTTGTTATTAATAATTATACCTTTTATTTCTTTATTTTGTTTAATCAAAATAGAAAGTATTTCTGCAGAAAGTATAAATAGATAAGGGGCAACTGGGTCCCCTTGTCGACAACCGTGTTGAATACTAAATTGATCTGATAAGTAACCACTTTGCAGAATTGCAGATTTAAAATTGGTATTAAAAATTTTTACCCAGTCAATAATATATTTACCAAATCCAAAAAATTCTAAAACTTTGTAAATGAATGACCATGAAATAGAATCAAAGGCTTTCTCAAAATCAGTTAGCATAAGAAGGCCTGGGATGTTATTTAATTCTGTATAATCCATGAGGTCATAAATAAATCTAGTATTTTCACATAAAATCATGCATATATATAGAACATGTCTGAATTTTTTAAAGCCAAATTTTGCCAGAATTTTACCTTTGAAGCCCTATATCTAAAATTTGACATCACTGACCCCCATGTTATATTATGTCAAAATGATACTGAATACATATTTAGGCAAACTGGATTAATCTTATAAAATTCTTGATATTCAAAAAGTTTTTATTTCAAATCCAATTGTAACTATTAAAGAAATTGTCTATTTTAAGTGCAAAAAGGTCACACAAAAAATTTATGCAGCTTTGTACAAATTTTTTTCGTAATTCCTCTATTCAGTGTGACCATTGTGCATAATTAAAAACAATATTTGAAGAAATAAGTTTGCTTAATCAAAAATACTGACAACAAATCCTAATCGGGATGAAATTGCATTTTAGGTGCAAAAAGGTCAAATTAAATGGGCCATAACTCAGAGGGATGGATACTGATCCCCCATTATCTTTGTATTTTTTAAGTTTGTTTTGTCTACAGATTTCAATGATATACTTCTCAAGAAAATCTTGATACAACAACATTGAGGAGTGGGATACCTTAAATTAAAATCTCCACAAAGTATAAAGTAGTCATTATCAAATTCTAAAAAACATTCTCGAACATTGTCATAAAACTCTGGACAGTCAGAATTAGGACCATAAACATTTACTAAAGTTATTCTGATATCATCAATACTTAAGTCTAAAGCTAAAAAAAATTACCATCATTACTTTTTTTTTCTTTATGAAGCTTATTATTAAAAAATATGGCCACTCCTCTTGAGTTAGAAGTATATGAACTAAATACACATTTATACCTCCATTGTATTTCTACAGTAGCCTCTATCTCACATGTAAAATGAGTATCTTGTAAACATAAAATGGAATAACCTTTTGACATACAGAAATTAAGAACATCTTGCCTTTTTGACGGTGTGGCTAATCCTTGACAGTTTACAGTAGCTACTTTGATTGTATCAACCATAATTATAAATGAATATGAGACGACACATAACGTAGACTTACATGCTTCTCTTTCATAAAAATACAATATGAAAACACACGTTTAAAAATTTTAAAGAAGAACGATTTATATGGCGGAAATGTCAAACGTAGACTATGTTTATTCTTGTTTCTTACCGTAAACACACGAAACAAATTGTCAGGCACATTGTATCTCAACACTGGAAGTTTACCAGAGGAAAGTAAAGTAATATGTTTTACGGTGCTACCGTTCTGGCGAGCGCAGCAAGAATTACACATACATGTACCTTGCATCATTGTCAACTTATAGTTTTATTTCGGTATCAACGAACGTCAAAGAACTTTTGCTCTACAATAAGTATGCCAAAGGTACTAATTTTAATGGTTATGATACATACAGCGCAACCCCCTACCCAGAGAGAGAGAGAGAGGGAGAGAGAGAGAGAGAGCCCGGTACCTGTTTGTAGGGTGTAATTTCCCACTTTTAAATTCAATGGTCTGACTATATGCAATATCTACATAATTTTTTACCTTTTTTTTTAGCTCACCTGAGCTGAAAGCTCAAGTGAGCTATTCTGATCACATTTTGTCCGTCGTCCGTCTGTCCGTCTGTCCGTCCGTCCGTCTGTCCGTCTGTCCGTCGGTAAACTTTTTACATTTTGAACTTCTTCTCTGAAACTGCTTATCCAATTTCAACCATATTTGGCACAAAGCATCCTTATGGTAGGGCAAATATAAATTGCAAAAATTAAAGTCCGATCTGTATTCAAAGCTGAGAAAACCTTGAAACTGTAGAAAAAGGGGGGTGCATTTTTAAAAATCTTCTTCTCAAGAACTACCGAGGCAAATTCAACGTAGTTTAGCATAAATTATCCTTATGGGAAGGAAAATATAAATTGCAAAAATTAAGGGGTAATTTTGTTTCAAATCGAAGTTATTACGAAAATAATAATAAAGGAAAGGCGTGTTTCAATCGGGCTCGGCATCCGGTAAAATGGGTAGGCAAGACTTGGCCTGGGCATAACAAAAGATTGGCAGTTACTAATCTGCCAATCTCATTAAAATATCAGGATATTTGATGGACTAGTATATTTGTATTCGCTGTAGATATTGCTGCAAAATAATGCGTATTTGGAATTGACGATTGCCGATCTGCCCCGGCATTTATTTTGCCACGGCCCGGGTTTGCATACCCATTTTACCAAGACTCGTATTCCATACTTCTAAAACGAGGTTCTTTGTTTAAAGCAGCCATGACATTATACGAAAAAGTGTCGATCTGACTATGATGAATTTGCTTGTTGTGCAACAGTTCGCGTATGAAGGGAAGTTTTGAAACATGAAAAATATATTGGTGCCGATTTTGTGAAGTAAAATGAGGTTAAATATTTCAATGCGTTGACAGTTTTCACACATGACGTTGGTGTTAGCTTGTTCTGATTTTCGTTTCGTTTTCATTATTTATGCTTTGTAACCTGGAAACTATCGTCTGTATTTCGTGATTTTTACGTACCAAATCAATCAGAGACTTCGGTAAATCAAACAGTTACGTTAACTGTTTACCTGCGCAAATTAAGCAAAATCTGATGTAGGGGTACTGAAATACAATTCATTCTATCGTTAATTCGGCATTATCTTTTGCGTAATGGTAGATTAATGCAATAGGTTTTGTTGAGATGCTCGGCATTTTCTCTAGTTTATTCAGTTTAAATAGAGTTTGATATCGCTTACGGAAATATGTAGGTATATCCATGTATATATATATGATTCATTTCGAAAAAATAAATTGTGTTCTTTATTTGTTATACATGTAGTGCATGTTGTTTACAATTTCTATTTTATAACCATATTTGAGTGTTGAGCTTCGAATTATAAGCAAGATACAGAGATTTGCTCAGAATTCTATGTTTGTACACAGATCTTAAAAGCTAAAGATTAAAAAAGTATAAAAAATTGTCAATATTTATAACGAAAATTTTCAAAATCTGTTCTTCCAGAAACCCACTTATTGAATTGTAAACTTAACCTTTTTAGCTCACCTGAGGATGGGGCCACAATGGGGGGTCGAAGTTTAACATGAATATATAGAGAAACTCTTTAGAAATCTTCTTCTCAGAAACTAATCGGCCAGGAAAGCTGACACTTGTGTGGAAGCATCCTCAGGTAGTGTCACCAGTTTTTCCAAATTTTCTTCGTTTACATTGATAGGTCAGTCTTAATACTGTTTAATAGTTTGCATACCTCCGTCATGGAGTACTCAGTTTCATCAGACGATGCCGCATTTTCGGAAGTTTGAGCTTTTGTAGAATTTCTTGAGTTTCTTCCTGAATTTGAAGACATTTTTACAACATAACCGTCTAATGTTATATTTTTCCTGTTTTTTGATTTCGAGCTCATGAACAAGACATGCAGAAACACACAGTCCGTGAATATAGCTCACTAGCGTGCTTACCTGTGTACAGGTATAGGTGAGACAATGATCGGATATACAACAACGAAGGAAAGTCAAAAGCAAAAGTCTATCCGGAAAAAAACCAGCTGTTAAAGTATTTCCAGTTCAAAAGCCAACAGAAACTAGCGAAATACTAGTAAATAAATCATAAATTGTTGAGAACAAACCAAATCGCCCGCTCCGTGTCACTCGCACGTCCACCCTAATCCGGCGCCATTTTTAAATCCTTACAAAGTTAGAAATAGTCAAAGTAAATAAAAGTAAATTAAAAAAAAAAACCCAACAATATATTAAACCAAAATGCATTATGAAAATGTTTGGGAATTAAACAAAACAAACTTCAGAAATAATAGTGAACAAAGTGTACACAGGTTTTTTTTAGCTCATCTGAGCTGAAAGCTCAAGTGAACGTTTCTGATCACTATTTGTCTGTCTGTCTGTCTGTCTGTCTGTCTGTCTGTGTGTCTGTCTGTCCATCCTTCTGTAAACTTTTTACATTTTCGACATTTTCTACAGAATTGGCCACCTGGCCAATTTCAACCAAAATTGGCACAAAGCATTCTAAGGTGAAGGGATTAAAGTTTCTTAAAATGAAGGTCCACGCTCTCTTTCAAAGGGAGATGATTAAGAATTATTAAAAATGTTGGTATCTTTAAAAAAATCCTCTTCTCAAAAACCAATCAGCCAGAAAAGCTGAAACTTGTGTGGAGCATTCTCATGTAGTGTAGATTAAAGTTTGTTCAAATCATGATCCCTGGGGGTATGGATGGGCCACAATGGGGGGGGGGGGGGGGGGTCGAAAATTTACATAGGAATATATAGAGTAAACCTTTAAAAATTTCTTCTCAAAAACCAATTGGCCAGAAAAGGCTACATATAATTTATATTTAGATTCTCATCCTGATGTGCAAAAAATGTGGGGTAGGTGGGGGATTTTATTTATTATTTTTTATTTTTTTAAAACACCTTTTTCATCATTCATGTTCTAGAAATAACAACTGCTCTATTCTTTTAAATTCTTAATGCTAATATGAGTACACAAACCCACTCTTAATCTTTTTATTCCATTTTATTTCAACTTAAATGGAATCAAACGGTAATCATTAGTAATCCCCATGTTTAAGTAGTCTCGTTCAACCAGGCGGTCGGCTGTCTCCGTGAATCTCCGAGATTTACGGAGACAGCCGAGTGTCTGGTTGAACGAGACTAATGTTTAGGCAGCCATTAAAATGTTTTGAATTTGTATACCGAGCCTGATTTTTTTCCCGAATTTTTTTTTTCAAAATAAAATAAAATGGTCTGGGCGAGCCATTTTCAGAGGGGCGGGTGGGAATGAGAATCTAAAATTTTATGTGGCCAAAGCTGTACCTTGTGTGGAAGCATCCTTAAGTTGTGTTAAAACCATAATCCCCTGGGGTACGATGGGGCCATAATGGGGTATCACATTTTACTTAGAAATAGAGAAAAATCTCTTCTCAAAAACGAATTGGCCAGAAAAGCTGAAACATGTATTGAAGCATCATCAGGTAGTGTAGGTTTAAGTTTGTTCAAATCATGATCCCCTGGGGTATGTTGGGGCCACAATGAGGGGGGGGGGGGGAGTCGAAATTTTACAAAGGAATATATAGAGGAAAAGTTTTAAAAATCGATCTTCTTCTCAAAAACCAATTGGCCAGAAAATGTGTAACTTGTGTGGAAGCACCCTCAGGTAGTGTTGATTCTAGTTTGTCCAAACCATGATTCCTAGGTGTAGGGTGGGGCCACCATGGGGGTCAAATTTTTACATAGGAATGTAAA
The DNA here is from genome assembly GCA_015776775.1 of Magallana hongkongensis. Classification (NCBI taxonomy): domain Eukaryota; kingdom Metazoa; phylum Mollusca; class Bivalvia; order Ostreida; family Ostreidae; genus Magallana; species Magallana hongkongensis. Next base: position 15,878,427 of record CM027471.1, read on the forward strand.
GAGAGATATCTTCCGTTTCGAAAATCAGTTAAGCAGAAAAGCTGTTACTTGAGTGGAAGCATCCTCAGTTTGTGTAATATATAAAGAGCAATTTAAAAAAAAAATCAAATGAAAAAGGATAAGACTATAATGGGGGGGGGGGGGTGATCAATTATTTGGCCACACAAGGGGTTCAAAGTTTGATGAAGGCTTATATTTATATGAGCATTGGTTCAAGATCATTTGAGAATGGCAATGCTTAATATGTGATATACTATGAAATCATCTACTGGTAACTCGAGATAGCTCGAAGGTTTCAAAAGTTCGGGTTGAAATTTTCCGTGTTGACTGACGGGTTTTAAAATTAGTCTTACCAGATGTTATTATTAAGCCATTTATTTAGTGCTAACCTTAAGCACGTGTTTAAACAACGTTTTCTTTTCACTAGAATATACAGAACTAGATGTTTTTAAAACTAAATACAAACAACAATTGAATAAATTCATAATAATTATTTATTTTTTGCATCATATTAAGACCAGATTGCTCAGTACTACTGTACTGCAAGACGATTGACGTGTCATAAATGTGATAACTGAGTATCACCCAATGTTCCCACTGTACGGGTCCTTCACCAGCTGTAAGAACTTGTTCAGCAATAATCATTATAATGACAATAATGCTGATAAGCATTATTTTACAGTTTTATCATTCTAAAATTTGACGATAGCTCAATATTATCGTTTCGTCTCAATTAATTTCTCATTTTCATTGCGTCTCCATATTATTGTAAAACGGTTGGTGATGATTATAGATTAGGTATCGGTATGGGCAATCATCAAACAATTATCACCTTGCAGGACAAGTGTCGCCTGAATAAACAACCCGTGACACGGGTCCCGCGTGTAACGCCTGGAGCCATTTAAATAACCAAGTAGGTGTTAATTAGGTATAGCTCTTGGAGATACATGGCGATTTCGAGGTATCAAGAGTAAGAAACAGTTTACTATAGATTATGAACAACGGGACTGCAGTTTGAACCGAGGGATGAAGGGTTTCGATAGATCAAGAGTTCAAGAAATCAAGAGTAAACTTGCTTAGTTATATAGGGAGGAAAAAATCGGGACCATAGACTTACTTCGAGCGATCAAGAACTTCGAGCGATCGAAGTTGAGCCATCGAGTTACCTGTAGTTACAAAAGGGGACCAACATAAGAACATCTGTAGCTTAAATTTTGAAAATCTTTAAATACAGGATCTGTTTAACTCATTCATTGCCCCAATATTTTAGATATAACTACAAGTGTATGTAGCTGATTTAATTATTTCTTATTAGCTCATCAAGCTGAGCTGAAAGCTCAAGTAAGCATTTCTGATCACATCTTGTCTGTCCGTCTGTCCATAAACTTTTCACATTTTCAACATATTCTCAAGAACTATACTTGGCCAATTTCAAACAAACTTGGCACAAATCATCCATAGGATTCAAAATTGTGAAAATTAAGCAGATATAGTTAGAAATTAATGAAAAATTTAGAAAAAAATTTCAAAACTCTTTTTCTCAGAAACTAAACAGCCAGGAAAGCTGAAACTTGTGTGAAAGCATCCTCAGGTAATGTAGATTCAAAGTGGGGAAAATCATGACCCTCGGGGTAAGGGTGGGCCCACAATTGGGGGGGGGGGGTCGAAGTTTTACATAGGAATATATAGATTAAATCTTTAAAAATCTTCTTCTCAAAAACTAATCAGCCAGGAAAGCTGAAACTTGTGTGGAAGTATCCTCAGGTAGTGTAGATTCAAAGTTGTGAAAATGATGATCCCTGGGGGTAGGGTGGGGCCACAATTTGGGGGGGGGTGTTAAAGTTTTACATAGGAATATATAGAGTAAATCTTTAAAAAATCTTCTTCTCAGAAACTAATCAGCCAGGAAAGATGAAACTTGTTTGGAAGCATCTTCAGGTAGTGTAGATTCAAAGTTGTGAAAATAATGACACCACCGGGAGTAGGGTGGGCCACAATTTGGGGGGGGGGGGGGGGTAAAAGTTTTACATAGGAATATGTTGAGTAAATCTTTAAAAATCTAATTCTTCTCAGATGATTCTTTATAATTGTTAAGACTTTGGTCCCAGGACAATTCTTCAGTCTCACAAGAAGGTTCAGAGTTTGATGTAGGTTTATATCACATATTATAAACAATTGTTTAGGATCTTTTTGAGAACTGCAATTCTCAACATTTGATATGACTATAAAATCATCTTGTTAGAAAATGGACTAATGATTATAAACATACGAATATCCAGGGGGGGGGGGGGGTGGATTTTATTTATACAGGATCTACATGTATTATTGTACATTGTCCAGATAGTTTGTATTAGTATGACTCCATTAAGCTGATTTTATCATATCTATTGTTCCTCAGGTGAGAGATGTGACCCATGGGCCTCTTGTGTTGCTCATGTGAGCAATGTGGCCCATGGGCCTTTTGTTTGATATGCTAGAATATTACTGGTACTGTGCCGGTTATTGGGTAAGATCAGTTATCAGCTAAACTGAGAGTTCGGGTTTATAGCATGTGACTATCTGAGATTTTTAAAATTTAGTCGTCTGTTAAGAATGAAGAAAAGTAAGTTTGCTTGAAAACTTTCTTGAATATAAGTTATTTAACCATGAGCTTAAGCAATCATTGTTTACCGCTGATTTAGATCTTTCACTTTCAGCAGTTGGAGAAGTGACGTAATATGTTAAAACATGTCCTCTTTGTGATACATTATTATATACCTTCTTTGATTTGACATATAATATCAATACGTAAAACATGTAGAAACAAAAGGAATTCATTAAATTCTGAGAGATTCGTAGCGCAGTTGAATGCCTGATTGCACAATATTATGTATTTAACAATTTTGTGTATTACCGTATGATAATAAACGAATAATTTTATGAGTTTTGTTTATGTATCATAACCCCTTCTACCTTTAGTCTGATCCAAAAAGGGGCATAATTCAAATTACATCATGCAGAGTATCAAATCAAAAGGTACAGGGATTTTACTAAGTTATTATCGCAAAGCCGATAACTGGTACAGTAAATAGTAAAACATGGCAAATTCGGGTCATGCTAAAAAAGCACAAAAACAAGATGTTTTGAGTTCTTAATAATGATGTATTAATATATAACAGATGGATAAACAAAGAAATAACCATTTATTTAAAGTATGTCAAGTTTTATCCAAAAATATCAAAAAGTAAGGAAATACGAAAAGAAAACATTATATTTTAGCCGATAACCGGTACAGTGCCAGTACTCATATTTAGACTCAGAAGCGATGTCAAAGACGTAATACAATCATCTCAGCTCTGATGTCGGCGCAAAATTTTAATGCGAGGTAAAATAATGTGATACCCATTTAATGTCGTTTGTTTTGTTAAATTTTTAAAGAATTTTACATATTTTTTCTTTGAAATAGGGCTTTGACCGAGAAAACTATTGCAATGTTTATTATTATACACATACTTAGTATAACCATCGTTTAAAAGCGTACACAAAATTTGATATAAAAACAGACCAAGCAGCTTTAAGGTAGTGCAGATTCAAGTTTCTTTGTATCATGATCTGTGGGGGTAAAATATATAGGTCCACAATAGCGTGGGTTGATGGAATTTTTAATTTTTAGTTAATAGAGAAAAAACCTTTAAAAAATCTTATTCTTTAAAACTGAAACATTTAACAAAATGAGCTCAGTGTTTTTCTTCAGAATGTATGGAGAAAAATTTTAAAATCTCAATATAAAAGATATACTTTACTAAGTTGTCTAGATATTTTGTATTTGATACTGTAAAGATGGTCTAAAGCTTTCCTGATCAGTTTTTGTTTCTCAGGCGATGTGGACCTTCGGCCTCTGGTTTTTAATGCCCCTTTTACAATTGGCGCACGAGCAGAAGCGACTGAATATTCGTGCGACCGATTAAATTAGATATGAATCGTAAACTGTTGCCGAATTAATCGCATTTGAAAAAAGTATTCGTATGAAATTCGCAAGATCTAAGGAGCGTTGTGCGATGTAAACGCATTAAATCTTGCGATATATCTTGCGTCTATATGCGACTGTTGTACAATGAAAGCGACTTTTGAAAGATAATGCGATAGGATCGCGCGAGAGACCAGGTGATCGGACGATTGAACGTGCGCCAATGCGATCATGCGTTCCATGGTACGAATGCTTGTGCGAGTCAGAGGGGGTATATATGCCGCTCATTTCCGACGCTCTTCAGTAGACATAGTTGAAAGCGAGAGAACATGCCGCCAAAGAAGAAACAGAGATGCAGCAGCATTTATTATTATACCTCGATATGATTATTCTATTATATTTGATTGGTCTACAAAGTCACGGGACAGGGCGATTTCATAGGAATGAAAAAGCCGATATGAGCATATGATGTAGACAAGTATGATTAAATCAAAAATATTTAATCATTATGATTTTCTATAAATCACAAAACCAACTTAACCATCTATGATTCGAAATTATGAAAGAAAAGTGAGACAGTAACAGAGGAAATCAATCAATCAAACAATTTTTAATGTTCAGGGAATAAGAAGATTTATTCCCCCAGAAAAACAAATTTCCCTCGGGCGATGCCATGGGGAAATATGATTTTTTCTTGGAGAAATAAATCTTTATATTTCCCTCACCATCATGCATTAAATGTATAATGTTGAATTGTGGTCTGAAACAGAGATGCTTACACAGGGTATATATACTAGTGGCGAAGCATGGCATATTACTGATAAGTCGTGCGATCATAGTAAAACGTTGCAAGATAACATGAGACATGTTGAGCTACAATCTCATGGTCGCACAATACGCGCATTAACAACTGCGATTCATCTTTCGACCTTTAAAAATCGCGCATCACTCTTGCGAGTACATAAAACGCTGTAAAACGTTCGTACTAATGTTCGTGCGTTGCACTGCGATGATTTGTATCGCATTCGGTCGCGTCTAAAGAGTGTGCATGTCCACTATTTTGAGGAGACTTGACGCGAGCACTAAAACGCATGTAACGAATGCGAGAGCTCGTGCAACGTATGCGAGAGATCGTGCAACGTATGAGAGAGCTCGTGTGAATCTAAAAAATTCTGGTAGCAAAGTGTTGTAAAGTGCTCGTGTGCCAATTGTGAAAGGGACTTAAGCAAATATCAGTGATCTGATCTCCAATACCCACTAAAGCAAAATTACTCCCTGAACTGGTGGATGAATAGCAATATATGTATATTTACATCCATCCATGTCTTCAGTCTCTTTGAAGATCATTATAATAGACAATATACATATATGTAAAAAACAAATATTATATTTTACATATCTGCCCTTAGTCTGTTACATGACCTAATAAATCATATCTCAGAAGTTAAGATGATTAAACCATAGTAAGTCAAATTATTTTTTTCTATTTACAGGAATGAGACATTGGATCACTGGAGTTAATGTCACAACAGAACCATGAGTTGTTCATGAGAATTAACAGAGCTCTAATTAAGTCTTTCCAAATTAATTAAGCCATCGATGTCTCTTGGTAACTTGATCAGATGCATACTAGTTTCTTTAAAAAACTAACTAGACTTTGACCCGTGACATTGCATATCAGACATTAACGAAATAGGTACATCGACACAGTTTATTATTGACATTTGCATAACAAAGCTATAAGCCTAAAATAATGGTATTAATTTCACTACACTTTCCTTAGTTTGATAAATCTAACTGTGTCTCGGGAAAGGCCCTCACCAGTTAGAATGCCTCCCTTATACCCGTAATGTCGCAGAAAATTGCAGAATCGCTCCGGAACGATTTTGGAGAAAGTTAATGAAGTTGCCTTGAAATTAACAGTCACACTCATCACAACAAACCTTTTTGAGACTGCAAAATGTACCTTTTAACTAAAAATTTTAATCCATAGAATGGAAGAATTCAACACCTTTTCACCAACGTACACGTATTCTCTTTGTAAAACTGGGTCCGTAGGACATTATTCATTTTTACGATAAAACATATTCTTTCTTCACTCTTCTAACAAATATGGTGTAGCCTAACTTTTTTGCATGTAATCAAATATTTTTTGTCATCACGAAGACAAAAGTAAGTACTTATTTGAAATGTATATTTGTTATTTTATACTTTCTCTCATAAGAAATCATTAAAATATATGAACAGAATATATAGCAAAAATCCAATGAAAATTTACCCGTATATGTATTATCATTTCTGAGTTTATTCATGCAGATGTGATATTGTGGAAACATACACTAAAGATCCCGTTAGTGTTAATGTATTGCGCAAGCGTAAGATTGTAAAATCCAAAAAATCCAGGTGATTTCCGGGATTTTTTGAGGAATTTTCGTCGATTATTAATTATCGAAGCTTTAACTGAGAAAAAATAAAAACAAATTGGTAATTTTCAAGTACCAATGATGTTTTAAATATAAAAACAAAAGACAGTATTCTTCCGGTTTCTCGGCATTAACTATTAAAGACCAAAAATTTGAGTATTATTTTAATATGGTAGTAATAGATTAGATAATCAAGTAATGATGGACAAGCTTCTTTATTTCATATGCCTTAATTAGTACATGTATTATATTGCAGTAAATTTCTTGTTGTAGATTCAGGTATTGGATCTCTTGATATGTCCCCAGGTAATATTCCTATAATATAGTTTGAAAATAAAGACAAAAATGAAAAGTAAAACATTAAGATCATTGTTTCTGTTGACTTTCATGTAGATACATGTTATTTGATTTATCTTTGACACAAAAATTGAGACGAAACAATGTTTATAAAGTAATGCTTATAACTGTCAAAATAATTACATCAGAAGCAATTTTAATTAGAAGTATTTTGCTTTTAATTGCAATACCACTATTCAGTATAGAGTTCGGAGTCTGGCATTAAAGTATAACTATAATTGCCGATATGAATATAGAAGTTGTCATCTTAATAATACAACATTTCAATCCATTCTATAAAGTATAACTTTGCTTTTCAGGGTGCTGCTGATGAATATGTTGTGAGAAGATTATTTGTGTTCATAAAAGACAATCTTATTTTTGAGTCTCTCCAAGATGGATTGATGCAAAAAAAGTTATTAAGTGAGAGAGAAAAGGAAGACTATGTCTGTTCAAATTGTGCCAGGCATTACTGGAGTGAAAGGACTCCTTAAACTGATTATCAAGAAAAAAGATGTAAAGAATTTGTAGCATTCATACATCAAATGTCCTGTCATAAGCATGTCTCAGAGAAAATTCTGGAGGTTCAGGAAAAGGCTAAAGGAGAGATACTGAAGGAAGCAAATGGTGATGATGCGTCTGTCTTTTTATAAATGCATGCTTAGAAATTAGACTGTAGTGTTTTGATAAGTCATATATTTATAGTCTGTCCCAAGAGTTTTTTTGCATCACATTTTGTTTACAAGTGACACTCAAATAAACAATGAGTTATTTACTTTGATATTTAATTGATGTTGATAAATTGCTCAGGGTCTAAACACTAATCATCAATAAAGTGTAATTAGAATGAAAAATATCAAGTTGCATTACAAACAGAATTAGGGAAGAGGGTAGCAATTCATAATTGGATAGATAATTATTTTGAACTGCACAGTAGAACTCTAAAAACTAATTATAGATCACTATTTTAAGAAAATTTTCCTATAATGTGAAACCATCATGATTGATGCATGTATTTAACAAAAATCGGTAGTGCTTTTTGGGAGTTGATTTTAATCAACTCTCCTATGCAGTTACTCAGACAAACCGAAAGTGAAACAGTGTTTGGACCTCAGCACAAATCAATGCTGCTGACAAGACTTAGTTCTTGAAAATAATTAATAAATTCGATGTAATGTATGCTAAAGCATTGTTTTTCAAGGAAACTCTATTTATAAATACCTTGAAAATAGTCAGATTTTAAATGGTACGAACAATTTAAATATTTTTTGCAGTGGAATGTATTCCTACGCCAGAGTTCAATATAGTCTCGTTCAACTCGACGCTCGGCTGTCTCCGTAAATCCTTGTCGGAGATTTACGTTGTCAGCCGAGCGTTGGTTGAACGAGACTAGAGTTCAATATTGCTTGGATCCATACAATTTTCGATAAATATTTCTATTACTGATACATAGTTTGATTGAATTAATTTTATCTTTAAATATCATTTAACATGATTTGTGCTGAGGTTTCGACATTCTTGTCGAAAAAGTACAAAAATCATTCATAAAAATGTGCTTAATTCAAATTATAGAAACTACATGTACTTGTTATGCAAAATAACATATCATTGATTTCAAAATAAATAAACTTCGACAAAATCAACTCCCGTCAGTTCTTCAGTACTTTGATTACCAATGAACTTAACGAGGCCGGGTCTAATTTATTCTGCCCTAGATTTTTGGCTGAAACTTTTTACATGAATTTCTACTGATATAATTATTATTTTAAGATTAAAAAATAAGACATTTACCACACCGTTTGTTTAGGGGGTCATCTCAAAGTGTGTTAATCTTTAACATAGGACCCTATGGGATTTTGCTTGAAATGTATCAATTTTGCATATTTTTTACATTTTTTCAAAACTTCTGCCCTAGGGATTTCTTTTTCTGTTCTACATATTAAAGTTATTGCTAAAAGGCATCTAATGGTCAAATAAAAAAAACATTTTACCTCCTGGTTTGTTCCAGGGGTCTTATCAAAGTTGATTTTTGTATGCCCAATTTCCCAGATTCGTCAGATAATGGCTATTTTTTATTTGACAAAAGCGGAAAAGGTGATCTAAAAAGTATTATTAAAACATTCAGACATATTTAAGTAATAAAAAAATATATAACATCACATATTAAGGGTCATTGATATAAAATACATGGTTACTGTCTGAAATATATGAATTTAGCTATATTAAGGCGGGTTAAGAAAACGTGACAGAAGGCTAGGCTTGCTGAACCCTCTTCACGTTTTCGACCCGAGCCCAAATATAGCTTATACTTCGAGACATTTATGTTTATTCCACAATATAACATTATTTTTACGCATCAAACGAGATATTTTCAACAATTTTCGTTGAATATCTGCAGTTGAAACTATCACGCCATGGCGTCAACCAAGCAGAAAGATGACGTCACAATACAAATGAAACGCTGCGCGAAAGCGTGCGTACTCGTTCTGTACTCGGCCTCGTTAAGTCAGATTGATTGTTTGATTTTCCAGGTGCTGTGCAGAGAAGATTTAATTTAACACTCACACATGAATTGCTGCAGAGACATTTTGCTTGCCTTTACATGGAGCTTGAGCCACGAGAAATTATGGATGAGATGTTTCAAGCAGGCCACTTGACTGTCTCTGACCATGATAATGTGACAGAATCGAACCAAAGATATAAGCGACTGAGTTGTCTTCTTATCATTTTGATGGAAAAAAAATTGTATGCACAATTAGTCTGTACACTGCAATCCTTGGGATATATGTCTGTTCTGGACACCTTGCAAAAAGATAGAAAATTAAAGAACAAACCCTGTAAGTACAGGTATTTTGTAGTTCTATTGTACATCAAAGCAGACCTGGCCCAGGGGTCAGCAAAACTTACACAAGCTCACTTTTGATCTCAGTTTCATATTTTTACTACTCATTCCTTAAAAAACAAATCCACATTGACCTCAGATCATGTTTACGTGTATTTGTAGCTGAATACTCAACTTGCATACAACATAACTTTATTCTCCTCCAAGAGAATTTTCCTTGCTTTGGCGATGCAAGATTCCTTATGGAACATGAGCTTGATTCGACAGACGTCTCGGACATAGAGAGCTGTAAAGGTGCAGTCCGCAAGATATCCAAACTACTGAAAATACTGTTGATAAGAGGGAAATCTGCTTGCAAGGAATTTTTCAGGGTAATGGAAGTGGATTTGAAAAAGGAAGACTTGATACAGAAAATGAAATATAAAAGTACAGAAATTAAACGGAGAGGTAATAATTGCATTATATATATATTTGTGATTATCTAATTTTCACTTTTTTCGTTTTCTACATTCATATTTCCTTTTACCTTATCAGAAATTATGTCTCGTTTTGTTTGCTATAATAATGCATTAAAATCATAAGAAAATAAATTGCAGAATAAAAGATGTCAACGTTTTATGCCATTTTATAAGATTGTAAAGATTTTGTGAAAGGAAAAAAAATGCCGCATATACAGTATCTTTGATCAATGACTCTGTTGCTGGAAGATGGAACAAAGATTGATGATCATGTTCACAATATGCACTTGTTTATACAATTCTAATGCTATTTTGCATCCTTATCTCATTGAAGATTTGAATATTCATTATCTTTCTTAATCTTTATTACAATATTTCAAACATCTTTTGCTGTCTTTGATAGCTGCATGAAGCATTGTCACAAACTCTGTGAGTTTTGCATATGCTCATTGGAAATGCTGGCGCACACTTGCTAATTAATAATTGCTTCACTTTTTAGCTCACCTGAGCTGAAAGCTCAAGTGAGCTATTCTGATCACATTTTGTCTGTCGTCCATCTGTCCGTCTGTCCGTCCGTCTGTCCGTAAACTTTTCACATTTTCAACATCTTCTCAAGAACTACTGGGCCAATTGCAACCAAACTTAGCACAAATCATCCTTGGGCAATGGGGATTCAAAGTTGTGAAAATTAAGCGTCACACCCGTTTTCAAGGGGAGATAATTAAAAATTAATGAAAAATTTCGAGAGATTTTCAAAAATCTTCTTCTCAAGAACCATAAAGCAAGGAAAGCTGAAACTTGTGTGGAAACATCCTCAGATATTCTAGATTAAAATTTGTGAAAATCATGATCCCTGGAGGTGGGTGGGGCCACAATGGGGGGTGGGGGCACGAAGTTTTACATAGGAATATATATATATAGTAAATCTTTTAAAATCTTCTTATCAGAAACTAATCAGCCAGGAAAGCTGAAACTTGTGTAGAAGCATCCTCAGGTAGTGTAGATTCAAAGCTGTGAAAATCATGACCCCCGGGGGTAGGATGGGGCCACAATGGGGGTCAAAAGTTTACATAGGAATTTATAGAGTAAATCTTTAAAGATCTTCTTCTCAGAAACTAATCAGAAAGGAAAGCTGAAACTTGTGTGGAAGCATCCTCAGGTGGTGTAGATTCAAAATTGTGAAAATCGCGATCCCTTGGTGTAGGGTGGGGCCAATGGAGGGTCGAAGTTTTATATAGTAATATATGGAGTAAATTTTTAAAAATCTTCTTCTCAGAAACAAATCAGTCAGGAAAGCTTAAACTTGTGTGGAAGTATCCTCAGGTAGTGTAGATTCAAAGTTGTGAAAATCATGATCCCCGGGGGTAGGGTGGGGCCACATTGGGGGGGGGGGGGCAGTTTAAGTTTTACATAGGAATATATAGAGTAAATCTTTTAAAATCTTCTCAGAAACTATTCAGCCAGATGATTCTTTATAATTGTTAAGACTTTGGCTCCAGGACAATTCTTCGGCCTCACAAGAAGGTTCAGAGTTAAAAGTAGCTTTATATTCCATATGTAAACAATTATTAAGGATCTTTTAGAGAACTGCATCACTCATAATGTGATATGACTATAAAATCATTCTGTTAGAGAAGGGACTAATGATTAAAAACATAAGAATATCCAGGGGTGGGGATAGATTTTATTTATACAGGATCTACATGTATTATTGTTTATTGTCCAGATAGTTTGTATTATGATTATGACTCCATTAAGCTGATTTTATCATACCTATTGTTCCTCAGGTGAGCGATTTGGCCCATGGGCCTCTTGTTAAATCAACCATTCAAAATAAGTACTCCTTGAAATTGAGTATTTTTAAACATTAGTTTTCCAGTAGTTTCAATGTAAACTTGAGTGATTTTTTTTAGACTTCGTATGTTTATATTTTCATATATACATTATCTTTTATTAGGTAGGCCTCATTTGAATCATAGACATAGAAATCTAAAGACACCATGTCTTCAAGAACATGATGTATTTTTAAATGAGGAGCTTGAGCCTTTAGATATATGTGACCTATTGTTTGAAGAGGGAGCCATGGAGATTTCTGCTCATGACAAAATTACAGAGACTAGCAGGCGGCAGAAACAGATGAAATATCTTCTAGAAACAGTGAATGGGAACGAAAATGACTGCTTCTATTTTTTTCTGTACGTTCTCCAAAAAGAAGGGTATGAAAGTATTTTAGAAGAGCTCAAGAAGTCTGCCCCAGGAGCAGTAGAAGCTGGTATGTTTTTTATTTTTGTAGAAAAAGAAAACATTTTGTTTCTTAAATTTTCAATCAGGCCTTGCTACATCTTGAAATAGTTTGTTAAATCAGCAGAAAGTTACTTGATTATGATAGATAGCATGATGGATAAGAAGTATGTAAGTAAAATAGGTGACAAAATGTGTAATTTGGGATGAAAAATAGATAATTCAGTAAATGTGAACAAAAGCCCCAGGCTGATTTGAACTCATGATCTTCGGTTCACAAGCCTGATGCTTTAACCACTAAGTTATGACAGTATTCAACCAAATTGATTAATACAAACAATATGACAAAACATTTAATATGCATCTTGTGACGTATTAAGTCTAGTTGTAGTGAGGTACATGTTACATAAACTCAAGTGGTTGATGTATTGTGTAGCAGTGCTGCTTAACAATTTGACGAAAATGTAGTGTCTTAAAAAGAATAAATCTAGGTATAGTGAGGTACCTTAAACTTCAGTGGTTGTTATACAGTCTTTTGGTACTGTGTAGTATGCTTAACTATGTATTATTTTTATGTTTAGTGCCACATGAACAATCAGAAAACTTGAGATTATCACTCAGGGTTGCAAGAGAACCAGGTAAACAATACTTTCCTTAATTTCTGTCTAAACTAGAAACACTTTTATTATCATAATATATTACATGATGGAAATTGCATGATTTTGGTAGGAATTGTATCTAATTACAAATGATTGGAGATCCTATTGGAGATTTAAGTTATTTCAAATTAAAATCAATGAAACTGTTGATATTCCCCAAGTTGCTGAATATGCTTATTCAGTTATTTATTGATTGTTAAGATATTTTCTGTTCCTTTCAGATGATGTAGGAAATGGAGATATACACATGCAGTTGTCAGTAGGGGGTCGAACTGGACCTCAGGTGGAACAAGTGTTACAAGACAGTCATTCCTCTGGAACCGAGATCCTGGAGGAAGCCATTGTGCATGGGGTAGTTGACATTAGAGGTGTTTCTTCTGGTTCCATTGTACTTCAATTAAGACCAGTGACTGACCAAGCAGTACAAACTTTGCTCAATGTCAGAGACAACAACAGGTTAGTGGAAATGATTGTTGGAATGCTTAAAAAGGTCAATATTGCCAGTATGATGGATGGAACAGAACCACTGGAAATCAAGGTGCAGGTTTATAAAGCAAACCCTGGTAAGTTAACTCCAAATTGTTTTTGATAAGTATACAATTTCTTTTCTTCTTTTCTGAGTAAACTCAGGTGACCTATTGCTATCCGTTTTTGTCCGTCGTCATGCGTTAACAATTTTACATTTTTAACTTCTTCTTAAAAACTACAAGGCTGATTGTTACCATTTTTGGTGTGAGGCATCTCTATGGTAAGATAAATCTAAATTGGGCCAATATTGCCATATAGTAAAAATGAATTAAATCTTAGAAAATCTTCTCTACTCACATATATATTTGTTAAAAACTAAATGCTTGGTTATAATGTCCATGAAGCCCTCTTCCAAAATTGTGAGATCCATGACCCCTTTGTTAGGGGTTCAGGCTCTAGGGTGGGGCCAATACGGCCATATAGTAAAAATGTGTTAAATCTTAAAAATTCTTCTTCTCTACTCCCACACATGTGGGCAAAAAACTGAAACATTGTTATGATGTCCATTAACTCCTCTACCCAAATTGTGAAATTCATGGCCCCTGGGTCTGGGGTTCAGGACATGAGGGGGGGGGGGCATATGGCAATTTAGTGTTAATTCATATAATGTTTAAAAATTGTCTTCTCTATTCTAGTCTACACATCTGTATAAAAACTGACTTATAATTATGTTTACCAGGAAGTCCTCTACTGAAATTTTAATTTTCATGTCCTCTCGAGTATGGGATTTGACTCAAGGGCAAGGCCAAATTGGATGTATAGGTGTTAATGCATTTAATGTTAAAAAATTATCTTCTTTATTCCCACACGTTTGAAAGGAAAACTGAATTCATGATTTTGTAGACCAGATATTTAAGTTTTTCGCCAAAATTATGGGTTTCACAGTTTTTTTGAAAGATTTCAGGCAAGGAGGTGGTCGTCATTACAAATTTATAATTTTTCTACTCCAGAATGAAACCTAATTAAATGCATATATGAGACTCCTCGACAAGTTTGTGTATGGGCTATCTGCTACTCAGGTGACCGTTAAGGCCCATTGGCCTCTTGTTTAAGATATAAAATGACAAAATCCAAAAAAAAAAATGGTCAATTTTAGTTGGTGCAATTTCTAAGGCGGAAGATGCAGAACCGATCAAAAAGCGATTAAAAGCCCACAGGAATGTACTAGTCTCTGAGTTAGAGCCCAGGGCTATAGCTCATGTACTATCCAAATCCAAAGCCTTTGCTAAAAGTGCCATAGACTTTGTTATTAATGCCGATAGCTGTAATGAAAGAGTTGAAACTCTTTTGTCATTGGTTGAGGATGGTGATTCTGAGGTTGTGAAGGAGTTTGTGACTGCCTTGAAGGATCTTGGTTATAGTAGCATTGTGGAGTTGATTGATCCACCTGACATCCACATCAGAGCAGGCGAGTGTGTCTTAAATATCTGTTTTTGCATGTACTTATTTATTACATATACATTTTAGGAACAAATTGTTACATATAAGTATATTATTTTAAGGAGCTTTTAATGCAGAGCCTCGTAGATGAGTAGGTCATGAAGTGTTTTTAATACACGTTTGCATTTTTATCAACCTACACAAACTGATGGGTATTGGTGACAGAAACCTCGGAGACTAATACATGGAGTTTTTTAACCATGATCTTTTATATGACCTTGACCTTTTTCCAATCTAACTATAATCTACCTGGTAAAACTACTCCTCTGTGATATGATATTTAAAAACATCCTCTACAAAGCAATCTTAGAGCAGTCTTAATGTTAGCCATTGTAGTCACAGATGCTGAAATCTTGGCTGAAAGCTTGGACTGGTGCTTTTTTCCAGAAGAACTGAAGGTGGAATAACTCACCTGGAAAAAGTCACTCAAATTAACAGAAGATTTTTTGATAATGAAAGATCTAATAATACATAAAATGTACAAATGCCAAATGCGAAAAATTTGCAGTTTGGGGATAAAAAAATGAATATCTTAAATAATTATTCCAGTAAGTAACAACAAAAGCCCCTGTGGGATTCAAACTCGGGATGTACGGGTCACAAGTCCGACACTTTATCCACTCGGCTATGAAGTATGTTATATGTTCTAGTCCATAAAATCCTTTTGATAAAGCGAAATGTCGTTTTGATCAGCGGTCAGCCATTTTGTAATGATGTGTTATTCCACCTTAAACGTTCAAGATATCTAGTGTAATAAACAAAGTCACAACAAAGTGCAAGAGTCAATGCAAAGTTTATAATTTTGTTGTTTTTTATGATCCTGAAGTATACAGATGTACAAAATGTACTTTGAATGCAAATTAGCAGGAAACCAAACATGAGGAAAAAAAGACAACTGAGCATCAAAGAGATAACATGGTCATATTATTTAAAAAAGACTAGTGTATAAAATCTGAACTCTGATTGAATAACATTTTCTTTGCCTTCTCTGTCATATTATTTTGAGGCCTCAGTATAAAAGCTTACATGTAGCTCTGACTGGCTATGAACATTCCGTTGTTTAATCATACTTGAAAGCTCATCACTCAGTGGTGATTGGCTTGTATGGGATGTTGTTAAATCTTGTGTAGCAGGTCAGTGCCATATAGGTTTTTATCAGCACTTCTCGTTGTGTTTATTTTTGCTTTGAGACTGAATTTGACCTCTACATTAAGAATTAAACTTACCTTAATTATAAATAAGGTATGAAAACGACTTTACTCTCAATATAGATAAACCAGATATTACAAACCAAAGTCAAAGTAAATGAAAACCAAGATTAACAACCCTTTATAAATTTATTAATACAAAATAAGAATAAACAAGTTTACATCAAGTACTTAAAATCCCCCAACCCTAAATCCTAACTTTAACAGGGACCTCAAATAGACAGAGGAGATGGGGACTCAGGAGAAATGTAGCTAGCGAAACCAGCCTCCCTTGTCAAGTAAGGACTTTCATGGGTTTATATACAGAAAAGAGAACAGAGACAACTGTCATTGAAGTTATTGGATATCGTATAAAGTGGGCGTTACCAAAGTAATAGAATTAAATCACATCGGGATCAAAATACACATGTACTATTTATAATAAATATAACGAAATCCCGATTTACCACATTTGTATAGCATATATTAGAGAATCAAATTTTTACAGGTATAATTATAATAAGATTACTTTATTCTTCATTTTATGTTTAAGTTAGGTTTAAAAGGTAATGTTCAAGAAATCTTGTTTTCATTGAATTCAAATGAGAGCAACAATTGTCCTTATTTTCTGGCCCTGGCCTTCTTCAACTTTACTTTATCAAGGTAGTTTTACATTAAGTTGTACACAAATTTGGGATAGTAGGTCAACTACAAAAATGCTATTAAAACAGTAAAATGTTTTCTTTGGTGTTTTGTAACATGTTTTGATTTCCAATTGCAGAAAATATAAGGAAAATGATTACATCTAATTACAAAAATATTTTGGAGGAAATGCAGATGAAATTAGCTAAAGAAACATTGTCAAAATGTGTTGGAGATGTTGATAAAATCAGAGAGAAAATTTTGCCAAAAAATGGAAACCGTAAAAAGCGGATGAGTAGCTTTCTTCAGTTCATTCTCCAAGACGATCACAATGTGATTGAATTAGAGAAAATGTTGAAGAACAATGATTTGGAGGACCTTCTGAAAATAGATGAAAATGTTCAGGGAGAGCATATACCTTCACAAGGCATAGGTAGGGGTAATATCATATACCTACACAAGGCATTGGTAGGGGTAATATCATGTTTCAAAAACAAAATAAAAAGGAGGGAGCAATCATGCATTGCAAAATATTTGCTGATCACAACACTATTATTTAAAATTATGACTTAAATTAAACTTTCATTGTCAATTTCCATATGCCTCCACAGTAAAAAGTTACTTGGTATGGGAATAAAAGTTGTCGTTGAGTCACTGGAAGACTTGTTTTTTCTTTGAAATAGAACAATAATGTTGTATGTTAACAAAAGAAATTTAATGATTCTAGAAATGACGTTTGTTGAAGACCAAATCCATTCATCTGCAGAGGGAGTCCTCTTTGAGGCAGTTATTACTTTGTCACATACTGGTAAGTCATTGGTAAAGTGTCAACTTGTCAAATACAGGTAAATCACATGTACGTGTATAGTTTCACAATGGTAAGTCATTGGTAAAGTGTCTACTTGTCAAATACAGGTAAATCACATGTATAGTGTCAACTTGTCACACAATGGTAAGTTATTGATATAGTATCAACTTATCACATACTCAGGTAAGTGACATGTATACTGCCATCTTGTCACAAACTAATAAGTCGCATATATACTCTCATATTGTCACATACTGGTAAGGCACTTGTATAATGACGTCATGTCACATACTGGTAAGGCACATGTATGCTGCCATATTGTCACATAATGGTAAATCACATATATACTGCCATTTTGTCACTTATATATACATGTACCAGTAAGGCACATGCATAATGTCAAATTGTCACATACTGGTAAGTCAGATATATACTGTGATTTCGTCAAATACTCTTAAGACAAATGCATATTGTCAATGTATACTGTCAACTTGTCACATACTAATAAGTCACATGTATACTGCCATCTTGTCATACACTGGTAAGTCAGACGTTTACTCTCATCTGGTAAGTCACATGTATACTATCAGCTTGTCACAAACTGGTAAGGCACGTGTATAATGTATTCTTGTCACATACTGGTAAGCCACATGTTTACTCTCATCTTGTTCATACTGGTAAGTCGCATACTGTATACGGGGTATTTTCTGCGGCTCGAAATTTTGCAATATAGACCCTAAAAAGTATCAAATCATATTCTGTGTTGTCAATTTCTTCGATTACATTAGACCGCAAAAATAAGCATACAACATATTGTACATGTACATTGTATCAAACTTTGACTACTTTTTTATGTCTGTTTCGGGACTCCGCTGGGGGTGGGGGTGGGGGTATTTCTGCCGATACCGTGTATAATGAGGGTGTTGTTCTTAGTGATAATTTCCAATTACATAATCAACCACCTGCTGACACTTTAGATGGGGTAATTGTCAAGTGGTCAATGTTTATCTAACACATTTTGGTAAAGCAAATGAATTTCATACAAGCGCTTGGAATACATTATCTACAGTATCCACTTGTGCAGATTGATGGGTGTGTTTACCTGAATTTAAAAAAAAATTATTCTCGTTGAAATAGAGTGTGTATTTTTTAAGATACATGTATATTTACTAGAAAAGACGCTCCTGGTAACATATATAGTTAGTGGGGATTTTATGAATTGTTCCAGCCAGAAATGATATTAGGAGTAAATTAGGGGTAATTACCGCGTACAGACTACTTTGTAGCATAATGACTACCTTTGAGAATACAAACTGGTTGAAACCCATAGATATGGTAATTATCGCAATTTGTAAATAATTTTGTAAATGATTAAAGAATAGTTTGCGATTTCGCAGAAAATTAGCAACCCCAGAAATTACCTGTTATACGGTATATACTGTCATATCGTTACATCATGGTAAGCCACATATATACTTTCAACATGGACATATTTCTGCATATATATGTATTATTAATTTTGTGAATTGCCACTGAAAATGTTTCACATAGGTTTATCAACTTAAAATGGATACTGAATGGTAAAGGTTTAAAAAATAGTATTCCATACAATTTTATTAATTTGTTAAAAAAAATTATGGACCAAGTTTATTAGCAATGTCTATAAACTTTATACAAGTTCATAGAAAAATCAGTTGATAAAAGTTTATTGTTTTTAGCTCACCTGAGCTGAAAGCTCAAGTGAGCTTTTCTGATCACATTTTGTATGTCTGTCCGTCCGTCTGTCTGTAAACTTTTTACATTTTCGACTTCTTCTCCAGAACCACTGGGCCATTTACAACTGAACTTGGCACAATGCATCATTGGGTAAAAGGGATTCAAGTTTGTAAAAATGAAGGCCCACGCTCTCTGTCAAGGGGAGATGATTAGGATTTATTGAAATTTTGTTGATATTTTCCAAAAATCTTCTCAGAAACCATTTGGCCAGAAAAGCTGAAACTTGTGTGGAAGCATCCTCAGATAGTGTAGATTTAAATTTGTTCAAATCATGGTTCCTTGGTGGGGGGCATGCTGAAATTTGAATAGGAATATAAGTAGAAAAAAATTAAAATATCTTTTTTAAAAACCATTTGCCTAGAAAAACTGTAAATTTACTGAAAGCAACTTCAGATAATGTAGATTTAAATTCTTTGAAATCAAAATCTTGAGGAGTAGGGTGGGGCCACATTGGAATTCCAGTTTTATGAAGGAAATTATTTTAATTATTCACAAAAAATGAAATGTTATGATATATGGTTTTAATCATATGCAAGCATTTTGACAAATTGCTGATTCTTTCAAATTGATTAGACGTTGGCCCCTGGACGATTCTTGGGCCTGACAAGGGGTTCAGAGTTTGATGTAGGTTTATATCCTTAATATAAACGATTGTTGTGGATCTTTTTGAGAACTGCAGTGCTCAACAGGTGATATGACTATATAATCATCCTTTTAGAAAAGGGACATGATTATAAACATAAGAATATCCAGGTAAAAAAATGGACTCTTACTTATACAGGATCTACATGTTATATACTACATTGCCAAGATAGTTTTAATTATGACTCTGTTAATTTGATTTTATCATACCTATTGTTGCTCAGGTGAGCGATGTGGCCAATGGGCCTCTTGTTAATTAAGCAATAATTTGGCAGTATTATTAACTTATTACAAGCTTTAAACTATAATTGTAATATCGGCATAAAAAGTTGCAATTTTCAATGCACGGTATCATCCGTTTTTATAACCCATAAAGACAAGACAGTCGCAAGTTACTATTCACAACAGGGGTAAACAGAGATTGTGAAAACGTCTCAGAATTTGATAATTATTATTTATTGCCTTTGGGTTTAATTAACACGATCTATAACTCAGAATACAGGGCGACATAACCTTTTCTTTCGGAGGAAATTCCGGCGAAGTTACCAATCACAATGCAAGTCGGCCCTAGTTTGGTCACTGTAAAATGATACTTTTGTCATTTTATGGATATTGCTACGCAATAAAAGGTTATCTGTCACTGTATTTAAGCGACTATCAATAATATAAAATTACTATAGATTGTCGCTGACCTGCTGCCTTCAGTGACGATTTTTCGATAGTTGGCGACTATCGTTACCATACAACCTCTCTACCTCTTTTTTCTGAAGCTTGTTCAAGGTTACTTAACTTATGTACTTATTGCTGTACCATTAAAAAATGCTTCATTTTTTTCACAGCCCCAGCTGTTATGGAGAAGACTGTATTGAATAAATCAAATGAATTTAAAAAAGATTTGGACAATGGAAATAAAAATCAAAGTGCTCAAGGAGACAAAACACAAGATCATACAAGTGAAGATATAGACTTTGAAGTTGTGTCAATTAGCTCCAGTGAGGGAGAAATTGTGAAGAGGAGCCGCAGCTATGAAGAAACAATAAATCTAGAGAACAGCTCAGATTTCTGCGATGGTCAGTTAACTAACATTACCACAGAACTGAATTCTTCTAGTCTGGATTCAGAGTTACAACAGCATGGAGAAAATCCAGGGATTCAGGAAATGATGGATTCCATGGAGATTGTAGAACATCCTTTTGGTAAATCAGTGGAACCTGTTCCACTAGAAGAGGGAGATAATGGGAATGGGAAAAATGAAAAACAGGCAAAATCTCAAGCATTGGACATTCCTAAAGATTATACTGGAAAAGGTGGTGTTATATCTGGTACTTCAAAAGTAAATGTATCACAAGTTATCATACATGAAACTGGTGATGCCCCAAGTGGAACAAGGAGCTGCAGCAGTCTTTCCACTAAGGATATGGAGAAGCCACCAGACACAGGTCAGAATAAAGGAAAAGAAGGAGAAATACAAGACACATCAAGTCAAAATGAAGTGACAGAAGATGAAGTGCGAGATAGTGGAACACCTTCCACAGAGAACACACTGTACAAAACTACTTGGAGTCAAGATGGTGGATGTGTGCAGCAAGTAAATGAAGGCTCAATAAAATTGGATGAAAGAAAGAGGAAATCTGCAGAGAAAGAGAATGTAGATCAGAATCGAAAGCAGCATTTATCTGAGGATCATTCAAAAGGAGGTGATAAAAAAGGAAAAGATGGAGTGAAATTTAAAGCAGAAGTAAAAGATGAGGACAGTGTTGTGGAAGACAAAAGCAATGAGGGAGAAGTGTTGGATAGACAGGGACAGGGTGAGGAAGAGGGAGAGGGAGATAAAAAAGAACAGGGAGAAAATGATGAAGAGGAAGAAGGTACTTGTAGTGAGAGTGATGATGGAAAAATGACTGAAAATGAACAGAAAGATGGAGCTAAAGAGAACAAATGTCAGGGCACAAGAAAGAAAAAGAAACAAGAATATCAGAAAAAGAAAAAGCAACTTCCAGTGAAATCAGCGGACAACAAGACTCTTGTATCACAGAATGCTGACAATGATGACGAGGAAGATTTTAAAGATAAAAAGGAACATGATAAGGATAACAAAAGTGAACAAAACAGAAAGTTGAGATCTCAGACATCCAAAGAAAAGGATGCTGCCAACACAGGGGCTACAAAACCTGAAGGAAATAATGGAACAAACAGCATTGGGTCAGGCCAGCCATCATCAATGAAAAACAGTCAACCTACAGCAAAAAATCAACCAGGAAAAAATGTTATACCTGTTCAATTTGAGGTTAAAGATGAAAAAGTAAGTTGCTGCAATACATTTTAGTCTGTGAAAGGGGCATATCACGATTTCACTCAAATTTTTTTTTTCCGTTTCTTATGTGTACAATGCTTCAGTAAGGCATTTCTAATAGTAAAGCAAAATTTGAGTGTTAGTCGTCGAGTTATATGCGAAATACAAAGATCACGGTTCTTTGTTATGTAAATAAAGCTTACATAATGTTTTTGTTTACATTTTGAAATTCCTGATTTAGACCTGAAATGAATGTGACAAACACTAGGAACTTTTTTCATGTTCAAAACAAATTAGCAGATAGAAAAATCAGTCTGGAAAAGAGCTTTTTGGTATATTAAACTAATTACATGTATGTATACAAAACATGGCACAAGCCTTGTTTACATAGCGAAGAATTGTGAGCTCTGTATCTTGCTTATAAACCTTTGACTGACACTCAAATTTTGGTTGATCATTACTTAGGAATGCACTGTAAACAATAAAAACAGAAAAATAAAAATTGAGCAAAATCGTGACCACGCCCCTTTAAAAGCACAAGTCAGTGTCGAAAGAATCTGGAGACTGGAAAGCCTTATTCTTTGATTATAGCAATTCATGACCTACACAATTTAACATTGAGTTGTATGCAGTGATTATTTCTATGATCAACTTTGATAAACATGAAAATTGACTATATAGTTATTGAAACACAAACCCCCATCTTAATCTACATTGTTCTTAACAAAAACTTAAGTAGAGTAATTGTTTTAAATTTTATGATTATAGATTGACCTGATGCATTGATGTAATTATGTCATACTATTATTTAAGAAATAAACAACGTTATCTAGTGAACATGGCGTATCATGGAAAATATGCCAGCAGAGCAGTTGCTATTCATAATGCCATGTTCACTAAATAATTGTCGTTTATAACTTAAATTTGCATTTTACCACTCCCAAATACCCTGTATTAGCCTAGACCTTGACATTTAGCTATTGCATCAAAAGTAAACATTCAGACTGTCATGTATGTTTTTAATTCACATAAATTTGTTAACAGAATCATTGACATGGTATAACAGTAATTCCTTTAAAATGTTATTGTAAGACATGTTTTAATTAAATTCATCAATTTTATGGAGTTGGAGAAAAACACATGATGTATCGTATAATGGTTTAAATCTATAACGTCATGGAAAAATATATGACGTCACACCTTTATTACGTCATAGTATACAGACAGGGCAAATGCGATTATAGAAAAATAATTGCAGTTCCTGCGTATGGAATTACAGTGGGAAAGAACAATGGATATGCAAATATAACAATATAAATGAAAGGAAATTTATTTTTAGTAACAAATGTAAAGATGTAATATTTTAAATTTTAATTATTCTATGATAAAACACAATTTAGAAGATAGCCACACAAGTTGGAAATGAAAAAAATCATTTGAACATACATGTAGATAATCATTGTACCATCAAGGTATAATCCAAAATTGGAAAAGTTGGCATATGGATGATTTATTGTAGTTTACTGAACTTTAAAATTTGATTTAAACTTTAATAATGCAGGATAACACAGGAGGAGCAAGTTTTGATGGAAAGAGCCAGAAAACTATCACAGCCCCACCTGAAGGGTAATTAAACAGAATGAATGCTCTTTATCTGTAAAATACTTGAACATGTCCTAACTATTTTTCAGAAGCTCAGATATCAAACTGAATTTGAAGCTGCATCTGAGATTTTCTGATCATTTTTTATCTGGTACTTTTTAAACATTTACATTTCATGTTATCATATTCTACTAAGTTTTTTCACACTAATTGTACACAAAGTATCCTTGGGTAAGATGGTTTGACATTTATACTAATAAAGTGGCATCTCCTACTTCAAAACCAAATGGCCTGTACATATTTATGAAATTGTTTGCAGCAACAAATTTGTGTATATTGTTATATTTCATGTCATTGACTAAACAACTTGAGTGTGTTAAATTCATGACTCTTCATGGTCGAAGGATTGAATTTTACATAGACATGATTAAGATAATTTTAAAAAAATGTTAAAATGTAGGTAAAAACAAAGAGGTTATAATTTGAAACTAATGTGAAAGCAATGAATTCATAGAAACACAAAGAATTTATCACCACGCAATAGTTGCCCCATTTAAAAAAAAATTAAAATGCTTGATTTTTGTAAACATTTTTTTTGATGACCATACAATTTGAGTAATGTTATAATAAATTCAGTGTAACTGCAATGATTTATGTTTTAGCTCATCTGAGCTGAAAGATCAAGTGTGCTCTTTTTATAATCCCATTCTTTCTGTTGTTTGTTTCAACCATTTCAACGAAGCTTGACATAAAGCACCTTTACACAAAGGGTATCCAAAATTGTGAAAATTAAGGACTACAGCCTTTTTCAAGGGAAGATACATGTTATTAGAAAATATTGAAAATTTTTGAAAATGTTTCAAAAACCTTCTCCAGAACCATTTGACCAGGAAAGCTGAAGCCTATGTTGAAGCATTCTCAGGGGTAGGGTGGGGCCACAATGGGGGGGGGGTCATATTTTGACATAGGAATGCATAGAGTAATTCTTTAAAAACTGATCAGATCTCAAGGGGTAGGGTAGGCCCACAGTGGGGGGGGGGGGGGGGGTCGAATTTTTACATTGGAATATATGAAGTAAATCTTTAAAAATCTTCTTCTTTGAAATTGTGTAAAAGCATCCTCAAAAAGAATAGTTTGTTCAAATCATGGTCACAGGGGGCAGGGTGAGGCCACAATGCGGGAGGGGGTTTACATGGGAATATAAAGAGAAATTTTTTTAAAAATCTTTTTAAAAAACACAATTAGCCTAGAAAAGCTTAATTTTAGTCAGTTTAAATATAGTTTATTAAACTTTGTCGAAATCATAATCTTCAGAAGTAGGGTTGTGTCACATGGAAGAGTGGGGGTCCAATTTTACAAAGGAAAACAAAAACTCAAAATGTTATTATATATAGTTTTACTTATATGCAAGCAATTTGACATATTGTTAATTATCAAAAATTGTTTAGAATCTGGCCCCTGGACAATTCTTAGGCCTCACAAGGGGTTCAAAGTTTGATGTAGGTTTATAATTTATATTTAAACAGTTGTTTAAGATCTCGACAACTGCAATGCTCAATATTTGATATGACTGTGAAATCATTAGGTTACAAAGGGGCTCAATGATAACATAAGAATGTGCCAGGATTTTTTTTTCTATACATGATCTGTTACAAGACATTGTACAGATATCTTGTATAGGACTCCAAAAAGCTGATTTTATTCTGCCTATTGTTACTCAGTTGAGCTATGTGGCCCATGGGCCTCTTGTTTCCTTTTCTAAAACAATTTTAGCTCACCTGAGCTGAAAGCTCAAGTGAGTTATACTGATCAAATTTGTCTGTCGTCCGTCTGTCTGTCTGTAAACTATTCACATTTCCAACATCTTCTCAAGAACCACTTGGCCAATTTAAACCAAACTTGGCACAAAGCATCCTTAGCCTAAGGGAATTCAGAGTGAAAATTAAGTGCCACACCTTTTTGCAAAGGGAGAAAATAAGGAATTTCTGAAAAATTTCGAGAAATTTTCAAAATCTTCTTCTTGAACCATAAGACCAGGAAAGCTGAATCTTGTGTGGAAGCATCCTCAGGTAGCGTAAATTCAAAGTTGTGAAAATCATGATCCCCAGGGGTAGGGTGGGTCCACAATGGGGGATCGAAGTGTAAAATAGGAATATTTAGAGTAAATCTTTAAAAATCCTCTTCTCAGAAACTAATCAGCCAGGAATGCTGAAACTTGTGTAGAAGCATCCTCAGGTAGTGTAGATTCAAAGTTGTGAAAAACATGATCCCCAGGGATCGGGTGGGGCAACAATGGTGTGGGGTCAACGTTTGACAAAGGAATATATAGAGTGAATCTTTAAAAATCTTCTTCTCAGAAAGTAATCAGCCAGAAAAGCTGTAACTTGTGTGGAAGCATTCTCAGGTAGCGAGATTCAAAGTTGTGAAAATCATGATCCCTGGGGATTATGTGTGGACACATTTGGGGGGGGGGTGTTAAAGTTTTACATAGGAACATATAGAGTTAATCTTTAAAAATCTACTTCTCAGAAAGTAATCAGCCAGGAAAGCTGAAACTTGTGTGGAAGCATCCTTAGGTAGTGTAGATTCAAAATTGTGAAAATCATGATCCCTGAGGGTGAGGTGTGGACACATTTGGGGGGGGGGGGGGGGGGGGGTAGTTAAAGTTTAACATAGGAACATATAGAGTAAATCTTAAAAAATCTTCTTCTCAGAAATTTATCAGCCAGGAAAGCGGAGACTTGTGTGGAAGCATCTTCAGGTAGTGTAGATTCAAAGTTGTGAAAATGATGACACCCCCGGGAGTAGGGTGGGGCCACAATGGATTGGGGGGGTCAAAGTATATGTAGAGTAAATCTTTAAAAATCTTCTTCTCAGAAACTAATCAGCCAGATGATTCTTTATAATTGTTAAGACTTTGGCCCCAGGACAAATCTTTGGCCTCACAAGAAGGTTCTGAGTTTGATGTAGGTTTATATCCCATATATAAACAATTGTTAAGAATCTTTTTATGAACTGCAATGCTCAACATGTGATATGACTATAAAATCATCCTTTTAGAAAAGGGACTAATGCTTATAAACATAAGAATATCCAGGAGGGAAAATGGATTTTATTTATACAGGATCTTTATGTATTATTGTACATTGTCCAGATTGTTTGTATTATGACTCCATTAAGCTGATTTTATCATACCTTTTGTTCCTCAGGTGAGCGATGTGGCCCATGGGCCTCTAGTTCGATGACCTCACAATTTAGGTAATGTGATAATGAATTCAGGGTAACTGCATTGATTTACATTTTTTAATGCTATCCGATTTCGTCCGTAGTCGTGCGTCGTTCGACGTGCGTTAACAATTTTACATTTTACACTTCTTCTTAAGAAGTACAAGGCTGATTGTTACCATTTTTGGAGTGAGGCATCTCTATCGTTAGAGGAATCTAAATTGTGAAATACATGGCTCTACCACCCCTGGGGCACAACATGTGGGGCCAAAAATGAAAAAAAGCCAAATTTTAAAAAATCTTCTATACTCCCACACATGTGAGGAAAAAACTGGTTGCATAGTTATGATGTCCATGAAGCCCTCTACCATAATTGCGAAAATTATGACCTCTGGATCAGGGGTTTAGGCTCTAGGGTGGGGCCAATATGGCCATTTAGTAAATATCTTTTAAATCTTAGAAAATCTTCTCTACTCCCATATTTATTTGTAAAAAACTTAATGCCTGGTTATGATGTCCATGAGGCCCTCTACCAAAATTTTGAAATTCATGACCCCTGGGTCAGGGGTTCAGGCTCTATGTTGGAGTCGATTTGGCCATATAGTAAAAATGTTTTAAATCTTAAAATTTCTTCTTCTCTACTCCCATACATGTGGGCAAAAAACTGAATACATACTTATGATGTATGTCCACTAACTCTGCTACCTAAATTGTGAAATTTAATGCCCCTGGGTCAGGGGTTCAGTACATGGGGGGGGGGGGGAGAATATGGCAATATATTGTTAATGCATATAATGTTTAAAAAAATTTCTTCTCTATTCTCGCACATCTGTATAAAAAACTGACTTAAAATTATGTTTACCAGGAAGTCCTCTACTGAAATTTTAATTTTCATGTCCCCTGGAGTATGGGTTTTGACTTTAGGGCAGGGCCAAAATGGATGTATAGGTGTTAATGCATATAATGTTAAAAAATTATCTTCTTGACTCCCACACACCTGAAAGGAAAAGTGAACTCATCAATTTGTAGACCAGATCTTTAAGTTTTTCGCCAAAATTATAGGTTTCGCAGTTTTTTTTGAAAGATTTCAGGCAGGGAGGTGGTCGTCATTATAAATTTATAATTTTTCTACTCCAGAATGAAACCTAATTAATTAAATGCATATATGAGGTTCCTTGACAAGTTTGTGTATTGGTTATATGCTACTCAGGTGACCGTTAAGGCCAATAGGCCTCTTGTATATGAATATAAGCCAAATGATGTAAATTTCAACAATTATCATTTTAAAATTTGATGTAACTAACAACACCAAAAACTGCTTTAATTATGATCAGTCTGTATTTTTACATGTTTTAAACAGACGGCCATTGACAAGGAGTGGTAATTTGATTGAGATACATTTCCATGCTGTTGCTTCCCCCCAATTCCTAGTGAATCCTCAGAACAGCAAGGTTTGCCTGAGGTTTAATGGTCACGAGCTTTACGGATGGAATTCCTTTTACCCTACAGAATATGTTTGGTAAGAATTTTGAATTATCTGAGTGAACCCTTTACAGCATTGATGAGGCTTAAGTACCTCATTGGTGGATCTAGAATTAGTTAATGGGGATCCGAACCATCTGTGGAAATTTCAAATCTATTTAATCCCCATTGCAAATTTGCTGAAAATAGGCCTTGGACCAAAAGAAAAGGCTCCCTTGAAAAATTGTCTGTGCATTTTTTGTAGAAATTTTCGTGTAATTTCAAAATCAAATTGTTAAGGCTGTTTATTAGTCCCCTACCGGTTTCACCGGAGGGGACTATAGCTTTCCTCTGCGTCCGTCTGTCCGTCCGTCCGTCTGTCTGTCCGTCCGTCAGTCCGTCTGTCTGTCCCACTTCAGTTTTCCACATTTTTTTTCTTTATGCATTTGAGGAATAATATGAAACTTGCTGAACAGCTTCAAAATGTTAAACTACAGATCAAGTTTACACTTTTGTAGCGTCTTATTGACATATTTTCGAGAAAATTAATTTTTTATATTCCAATTTTTTAATGTTCGGGTTCGTTATCGGGTTCGGAGTGTATTGAATAAACGAGGCCAGTATGTAGTCAGTAATAATATCGTGCGTTACTTGTACCATTCCTTTTATCATATCTAACAAAAAAATAAATTCTGTAAAATAGTGTTAAACATTGTGTTGTAAATTTAATCGGCAGGTTTTTTTTTGTATTATTACAATCGGGTTCGTTGTCGGGTTGGGCTGTTTAACTGTTTGGTTTGATTCGGGGTACAGAAGACGGTAAGAAATGATATTGTGCATAACAGTGCATTGTTTTCACAAATTTTTACCAGCGAATTCAGAATAGACTTGGCGAAATTACAGGAGATGAAATAAAGAGTATTACTTCACCTATTTTGTATTTAATTTCTATATCAACCATATAGTTTTAATTTCCTCTGTTCTTTTTTCTCTGATTAAAGCATGATATCTCGTTTACATTTTACAATAGCTCTGAAATAGTTGTGTGCTTGGAAGCTTTCATAGAATAATACAAACCGGTAGGGGACGTGTATTGCTTATGCAATACTCTCAGAATGCTTGTTTAAGCAGAAATTCCCATTGTCTGCGACAAGGATTTTGTGCTTTAACAATAAAACTTACAGGCTTAATGCATAAAAATTAATGCTGAATCAGTTGATATTAAATATGTTTTTGTTTTATTCAAAGCTGTATGAACACAATCAGAATTTTCAAGATATAGGAAACAAATATAATGATTTAGATGTTAATATATGATGTAATAACAAGTTCACTGATTTGTGGTAATTCATATTGAATTTTCAATTCAATTGTTAATTAAATGTAATACATTTTTCCAGCACAATTGATAATTACACTGTTGTAACATGCAAATTTGTAATACCGAGACGACTGCTCTCTGGACAGGGATTGTTATATTCGTACTGTGTAATTATCAACAATGATGCGCAGCACCCGGTGAATGAATATTTCTATGACTCAGTTAAATGGGAAGAAGGACTAAAAAGAGTTTTGTCAAACAGGGAAGAATTGTCAGGTAAAGAAGAATTCTTTCCGAAATTAGGCAGCTGTTTTGATTAAATTTAATGTAAATTTGATATTTAAGTTAAGCATCTGACATAATGTATTTTTTTTCTTTTACACACAATTATGATTATAAATGATCAGTCTGTAAAATGTTGTTAATTGACATCAATCTTCCCTTTTTAGCTCACCTGAGCTGAAAGCTCAAGTGAGCTATTCTGATCACATTTTGTCTGTCGTCCGTCCGTCCGTCCGTCTGTCGGTAAATTTTTCACATTTTCAACGTCTTCTCAAGAACTACTGGGCCAATTAAAAAATCAACCAAACTTGGCATAAATCATCCTTAGGCAAAGGGGATTAAAAGTTGTGAAAATTAAGGGTCACACCCGTTTTCAAGGGAAGATAATTAAAAATTAATGAAAAATTTCGAGAAATTTTCAAAAATCTTCTACTCAAGAACCATAAAGCCAGGAAAGCTGAAACTTGTCCGGAAGCATCCTCAGGTATTGAAGATTACAAGTTGTGAAATTCATGACCTCTTGGGGTAGGGTTAGGCCACAATGGGGGCTCGAAGTTTTACATAGGAATATATAGAGTAAATATTTAAAAATCTTCTTCTCAGAAACTAATCAGCCAGGAAAGCTGAAACTTGTGTGGATGCATCCTCAGGTGGTGTAGATTCAAAGTTATGAAATTCATTACCCCCGGGGGTAAGGTGGGGACGCAATGGGGGTCGAAGTTTTACATAGGAAAATATAGAGGAAATCTTTAAAAATCTTCTTCTCAGAAAGTAATAAGCAAGGAAAGCTGAAACTTGTGTGGAAGCATCCTTAGGTAGTGTAGATTCGAAGTTGTGAAAATCATGACCCCGAGGGTGAGGCCACAATGGGGGTCGAAGTTTAACATAGGAATATTTAGAGTAAATCTTTAAAAATCCTCTTCTCAGAAACTAATCAGCCAGGAAAGCTGAAACTTGTGTGGAAGCATTCTCAGGTAGTGTAGATTTAAAGTTAGGGGTAGGGTGGGGCCACATTGTGGTTGTGGGGGGGGGGGGTGTGTTAAAGTTTTACATAGGAATATATAGAGTAAATCTTTAAAAATCTTCCTCTCAGAAACTAATCAGCCAGATGATTCTTTATAACTGTTAAAACTTTGTCTCCAGGACAATTCTTCGGCCTCACAAGAAGGTTCAGAGTTTGATGTAGCTTTATGTAGCTTTATATCCCATATATAAACAATTGTTAAGGATCTTTTTAAGAACTGCAATGCACAACATGTGATATGACTATAAAATCATCCTTTTAGAAAAGGGACTAATGATTATAAACATCAGAATATCCAGGAGGGAAATGGATTTTATTTATACAGGATCTACATGTATTATTGTACATTGTCCAGATTGTTTGTATTATGACTCCATTAAGCTGAGCGATGTCGCCCATGGGCCTCTTGTTGTTATATGATCTAGCTTGTATATCAAGCTTGTTGTTCAGTTTGATATTTTAAGTTTAGGAAAATAGAATAATTTAATTAAAATTGTATTACTAACAATAAAATATTCTAGTTTTGTTGACAAATGAGGCATATCTGTTTTATGCTATAAACTCCCTATTAATAAAGATATATATATGCGATTGTTTTGTTTAGTTTGGAAAACTGTGTTGGTTATGAAATTAGGGTCATTTGTCCGATATGCCATATCCTTTGCACTACAAAGTAAATAATGAAAATTTGTTAGTGATATTAAATCTCCATTTCAAAGATGTACTAGGTATCATAAACACATTTTAGGAGTTTGAATTTTTATGACTGAAATTTGTTTGTATGGCAGATGTCTGGAATCAGTATGATGGTGTCTTGAACCAGCTCCCAGGGCTTTACCAGAAATTTAAATCTTTTACGGGATTTGTTGACTATGAGAAGAAGTTGGAGAGTGATCTAAAATTATCTGTCAAAGCATTTTTTCCAAAATGGAAGCATTTTCAGACAGATGGAGAGGAATGTTCCCCTGCAGATGTAATGAATTCACTGACAACATTGTACAAGGGATTAAGAAAGAATTACTTCGAGACATGCAAAAAGTGGAAATCTGAATCAGATTTTAGCCAAGTTATCAGGAAGGTAATATACATGGTCTAGTAAATATTTAACTAATTTGATATTCAAGTTCACATAATATGGCAATAAATTTTCTTTTATTACACCATTTTAAAATGACTACTTTTATTATAATACCCCACAGGTTGAAATTGTTTCTCCTTTAATTAAAAACAAATGTTTTTGTCAAAATTTTTAGCTTGTTTGAGCTAAAGAATAAGGTGGGCTTTTCTGAACAATATTTATTCTGCATCAGTATAGTCACAGCTGTATGCAGCATTAAAAGTTATCTGTAATGTTATCAGCATATTAAGGTAGTTCACAACATGACTGTGCAAAGTCAGAACACCAATGGCTTTATCTAAATTTCAGGTTTTTACTGTAAATATGGAATCCACATGTAAAATTATTCTTTAATCCTAATAGAAGGCTAAATTTCACGAAAAATCAAAATATTTACATTCCACATATTTTTTGCTTGTAAAGTGTGTTGATAGCTATGACAGTTATAACTCTATAGTACACACAGAGTACTCAAAGGTTAAAATTACAAGTTTTATTATGAGGTCACAAACATTGAACGCTGTAAAATGCAACGTCACAAAGGAAAATTAAAGTTCATGTTTGTAGCTGTTACAGTAGCTGAAAAAATAGGAATTTTAAGGTTACCGGATAAATCACATTGCAGACAAGGCAATAAGTTTAAAAAATGTAAATATAAGCATTAAATCATACTTTTGTTAAAAGATACCCTCTCAAAGCTGCAGCGATGTATGCATAGAAATTTTCATAATGCACTAACTCGCGTTACTCAATTTGTATGCACACCCTGCTGCAGTTATGAGACTATTTCTTTCAAAAAATCATAATTCAATGCTATATTAAATCCACTGTAATACAGGTTTATTAATGTTCAAAACACATATCCTCTTTTTCAGCTTTGGGTTTATAAAAGGTAGTTATATTTTTGCGAAAGAAAAAAGGATTGAAATTAACTTGCACAAACAATTATGCCCTTACTTTTTCTACATGTTCTAGCTCTTTTAGAAAATATTGAAATAAAAATTTCACAGTTGTTTGGCACTGCCTTATGTTATAAAGAGAATTTATCTATAATAGTCATATTAAGTGTAAAATAATATTGGTAAAACCGTGACATCTGGTCTGATGAATACCAGGCCTGTAAAGAGGTTTCAGAGGGAATGTATTGGAATATCTTGAACATTTTTTTCTAAAAACCAGAAGAGGATATTACTTAGCTAACTTCCTGATATATACTATTCTTATATTTTTTCAGGCAATTTTTAAGATTGTTCAGCCAGTGTTTGAGGCTTTGGCAGAAAACAAAGATATCATCGCAGCAATTGCAATGATATGCCTTGCAGAAGATTTTCATATTTCATTAAACCAAAGCAGGAAAAACACTCTGTTCCATTGTTTGGTGTTGAGAGGGGACAGTCAAACAAAATCATGCACAGCATACAATGACCTGCTTGATAATTACAGGGATATGATACCGTAAGTATTTATAAATTTTCATTCCACATAACTTTTGCACAAACATTGAACACTGTTAGGTGCAGCATCTCAAGCGAAAATCAAAGTCATGGCTGTTACAGTGGCTCTTCCGTTAATTTTAACTTACCCTTAGGATAAATCACATTTCAGACAAGGCAGTGAGTAAAACATGATATTAATATAAGCATTGAATCATTACTTTTTGAAAGATCTATAGTCTCATAACTTCAATGGTATGTGCAAAATTTCCAATAGAATGGGTAACCATGGGTATATTTCACGTATTTTAGGATTTAACACATTTTAATGTTTTTAACATCCTAATAGAAAAGTGCGGAATGCTTTGAGAAAACTTATAAGGTCTGAAAAATCTACTGAGGATCCAACATGGCTATGCTGTCTCCCACTGTTCCATTTTCTGAGTAAACAATGTGAACCATATCAAGACACTCCACTACTCGATAATCACAATGCAAGAAAACCTGTATGGTGGGGGAAAGATGACATTGAAGAAGAAATGGATTCGTTAAAGGGAAAATCAAATTGGAAACTGTAAGAATCAAAATTGCATTTGCTATTTGGCTGTATATTCTGTTTCAACTAATAATCAGTTAAAGAAGAACATTAATTGTCAAATGTAGTACATGAAATGTATATTAATTTTTTAAAAATAAGTTTTTAGCTCACCTGAGCTGTCAAGTGAGCTTTTCTAATCACTTTTTGTACGATGTCCGTCTGTCCGTTCGTCCATCTGTCTGTCTGTTTGTCTGTAAACTTTTTACAATTTCGACTTCTTCTCCTGAACCACTTGGCGAAAAGTATCATTGGGTAAAGGGAATTCAAGTTGTTAAAATAAAGGGACACGCCCTATTTTAAGGGGAAGTAATTAGGATTTATTGAAAATTTGTTGATGTTTTTCAAAAATCTTCTCCTCAAAAACCGTTTGGCCAGAAAAGATGATACTTGTGTGGAAGCAGCCTCAGATAGTGTAGATTCAGGTTTGTTCAAATCATGGTTCCCTGATGTAAGGTGGGCCACAATGGGGGGGGGGGGTCGAAGTTTTACATAGGAGTATATAGAGTTAATCTTTAAAAATCTTCTTCTTAAAAACCATATGGCCAGAAAAGCTGAAACTTGTGTGGAAGCAGCCTCTGATAGTGTAGATTCAAGTTTGTTCAAATCATGGTTCCCTGATGTAAGGTGGGCCACAATGGGGGGGGGGGGGTCGAAGTTTTACATAGGACTTTAAAAATCTTCTTCTTAAAAACCATTTGGCCTGAAAAGCTGAAACTTGTGTGGAAGTACCTCAGATAGTGTAGATTCAAGTTTGTTAAAATCTTGGTCCTTAAGAGTTACGTGGGGCCACAATGGGGGGGGGGTGGGGGGGGGGGGTCGAAGTTTTACATAGAAGTATATAGAGTTAAACTTTCAAAATTTACTTCTCAAAAACCATAAGGCCAAAAAAGCTGAAACTTGTGTGAAAGCATCCTCAGATAGTGTAGATTCAAGTTTGTTCAAATCATGGTCCTTGGGAGTAAGGTGGGGCCAAAATGGGGGGTCAAATTTTTACATAGGAATATAAAGAGAAATTTTATTTTTAAATTTTCTACTAAGAACACGACTGGCCAGAAAAGCTGTAACTTGTGTGAAGTATCATCAGGTGGGGTAGATTGAAGTTTGGTCAAATTATGATCCCTGGGGGTAGGGTAGGGGCACAATGGGGACCAGTTAAATCTTTACAAAGGAATATATTTAGAAAAATCTTTTTCTTTAAAAAAACATTTTCTTAGAGCGGGTGCACCATTAGTGAGTGCAACCTTAGATAGTGTAGATTCAAGTCAAAATCATATTTTTCAGGAGTAGGATGGAGCCACATGGGGTGGGGGGTCCAATTCTTTAAAATTGTTTAGACTTTGGCCTCTGGACAATTCTTGGGCTTTACAAGTTTGATGTAGGTTTTTATCCCATTTGATTTTGAACTTCTTGAGAACTATAATGCTCAATATGTGAATGACTATATTGTGACAAAAAGGGATCAATGATAAATAGAATATCCATGGAAAAAATTGAACTTTTGATATGCAGGATCTGTTAAACTACATTGTCCATATTTTTATTTGGTATTTTACTCCGTAAAGGTGATTTTATTATATATATATTGTTGCTCAGGTGAGCAATGTGGCCCATGGGCCTCTTGTTGTCAGTTATTGTAGCTTTTAACGGTATTCTATTTTATTGATTCTTTTTTAAGGGAACCAGCCTCTATGTTGCAGATGTTGGAACCAATGTTTGAGATGGACTTCTATCTGCCACGGTGTTTCATGGCTGTTCTAATGTTCGAAAAACTAGATGTAGTCTCCACAAAAGCATTTCCTCCAGAAGTCACTCTGGCTGGGCTGTACTTTTACTTCACAGCTTTTTATTACTTTGATGCTGAGTCCAGATCAAAGGTTTTTGAAGATTTTTAATTTTTACATACAAACAATTTGAATAAAAATATTTAGCTTGATTACGCATTTATTGACTGGTGCATATTATTTAATAATGCATTGAATAATAATAAAGTTAAGACTGTTATTTCTTTAAAAGATGTGAATAACTCTTATATGCATGCATGAACACCTTATTAGCTACCTGAATTATATATAACAATATGCTATGAATTGCTTGTAATGCAACTATTCTCTCAATTGTATTTTGATACTTCAAATAAGTAAATGTTACAGTAAGATTTCAAATTTAAGGTAAATTACAACAAAAAAATTTGAAATGTTCAATAATCAGGCCTGCATAGCAACAACATCTGAAAAAGTCCGACTTCATGCAAATTTACAATCTGGCTTCAGACCATTACAAATGTCGGTTAGAAGGGAGCCCTGGCCTCAAGAAATGGGGACCTTCCTACCGTAGATATTTTGAATTCCAAATTATGATGCATCTTATAATATCACCAATTCAGTTATAACAGAAACATTACTGCTATTCATAACTATCACAATACACAAGTGCACGGTATATATAAAATAAATATGGAATTTTATTGATGTTTTACTTTTTTTGAACCTAGATTGTGTGGAATTGCTTGGAAACAGTCTTATCTCAGTTGATTGAATTTTCCAGCAGAAATGAAGATGAGATGTAAGTAGATATAGATTGTCAATGCTTGTTTGTCACTTCCAAAGAGTTAAGACTGTGTAATGGTATATACTTGTACATGTTTTAAGGACATTTTGAAAATAACAAGCAAATGTCGGTCTTCCTTTTTTCCACCATGGTAGAGATTTATTCAAAAGTTAGAAGTGTGTTGCAATTTTTCCCTCCTCATAGGGCGAGTGCTTATCCCTGGTTTCTCTGGTGGTTTGCAGAAAGTCATTGACACCACTCTATCAAAGGTTAAACCCCAGTGTAAGCGGTATCCAATTTCAGCTGGGTGGCCTGAGCCAATGTTGATAAAATACATTGTCAAAGATTACATCATACAAAAAGTGACCATGGCGGGGCTTGAAACAGCAACCTTTAGTTGACACCTATGACCACCAAGCCATGTGCTTCCTTATGTAAACTGTTTACACTTTATAAAATCCAGTTTTGTCTTATAATGCTTTATAGTTAAGATGCATTAATAATTTTTTTTTATCATTATATTACACTTATACCTTTTTTCAATATCAGTAAGTGTGTATAAGCTTAATTTAGGCTCTCATTTTTTTGCAGAGAATCGGACGTCAACTTGGCTTCTACTGTATGTAATTTCTTATTTCTGTGAAGCCAAGCCAAGTGTTTAAATCTGTAAATGAATTATATTTGTTGTGTACAATATTAGCAGAAGATAGTTTTTAAAAAAGTAGTTCTAATGATGTGGAATGAATCTATATTACTGGTATGTCAAAATGTTGACAGCTTTGTATTCATATCCAAAGTAATGAATCAAGTTGTTCACTTTTTAGTAATTAAGCTCACCTGAGACACAAGTCTATAATTGTCACTGTTGGTTTTGTCAAGTCAATTTTTTCTCGTTCTCCAGAATCGCTTAGCCAATTTCAACTAAAGCAGTCTTGAGTGAGGGGATTAATTCAAAGGACCAGGCCCCCTCCTATGGTTGATAATGAAGAAAGAATGAAAATAGGATGGGTTAATTGTTTCTAAATTTAGAAAAATTCCAGAGTCAACCATCATTATCTAAATTTCCTAATATTAGACTAAAGAGCTATTTCATCCATAGTATGCATAAAGCAACCTTTGGAGAAGAGCTTTCAAGAATTAATAAGATAAAGGACAGCTAGGGCTTACTTTCAAAAGGAAGATACCTGGTAGTTAAGAAAGAATAAAAATAGGGTCATGGTTTAACATTCTCCAGAACCAAATTAACGGCAGTATCCAAACTTTTACATTTTTTAAAGCTTCTTATATTGGTCTGATGTAATGTTGTTTAAACCATAACTTTGCTTGCTAGAACTTGTCAAATTATTGTGGAAGCAAATTAATGTACAAATGTTTGAAGTTTAATTTACCCTTGACCCTTTGGGGTCAGATGAGGTCAACACTAAAAGTGTCCAATATAACAAAGAAAATGGGGGCTACAATATGTAAAATCAACATAAAAGCAACTGAAGGTAGTTTGGATGAATTTTAAGGTTATTAATATTGTGATATTTTGCAGTCACAGAGGTGCCACAATTGAAGGTATATGTGGCGTAAAAATATACATCATGCTTCTTATAGTTAGACGTTTCACAAACTCTAGGCCCATAAAACATGTTCTTTCTTTAGTTATTTTTTTCCAAACTTTGCTACTTGTCTGATGAATATTAATGTGATCGGCCATTTGTAACGCCACTGGGCATGAGTGCGGGAAAACCTAGTATTGAAAACACGATGGAAGAACAGTTTGTTTACAAATTAGAACTAGATGCTGTCATTAGACAGTAATACCCGCACCAAGTGTTTGCCCCTAAATAACACTGTTTTGTACCAGTTTAATTAAAAATGAAGGCCACATGCAAGCTCTGATAATACATTTAAAAATTATTATTTTTATAACTGAAGGATGAGATCCCTTCCCATATGATAATACACATGAGCAGCACTTTATGTGCAATTTGGGGTTGAACTGTTTGCAGTGAATTTTCAGTTAATCAATATTCTTAACATTTCATGTCAAAGAAAGTATAATGGTCTATATAATTATTACTAACAAAATTAAAAATTAAATTATGCCCCCTCCCCGTGGCGGTTGCCGGTTTTAGATTTGCTTCTGTGTGCCTACATGTACATCATCGTGTGCACAGATTTAGAGAAGGGGTGGGAGTGAGGGGTCCAGACCCCCTCCCTCCTTCCCCATGCAAATTCATTTATAAATATCAATAGTAAATTACCAAAACTACACCTTGGACCACAATGCTCTTACAGACATGTAAACGCTCTAACCCATTGCGCTTCAATGTTAGGTAATATTATTTTGGGGGTAAATATTTTATAATTAATATTTATACTTTATTGTTTTTCTCAATAGGAAGTATACATCACAATATACAGGTGTCCTGCACACCTTAAAGCTGTTATTTACCTAATAAATTAGTGCAAGGGGTTTTGAAGAATAGGTCATAAAAATACATGCATGTTACAAATAACTGATCGTTGTCTGAAGTTACGTACACAACACAGGTCTGCAGGTCTCATTTGCGGGTACTAGTTTTACCCAGCTCTTCAATTAAATGGTTTCACGTGTATACATACATGTATGTGTTTTCCATATGCAGAAAAGGATTAGTTAAGATCAGCTAAGGGAATTCATTATTGTGCTTTAATTGGATTATCATTATGGTGTTGACCAATATAGGTAAGCATAATACATGTAGTAGCAGTAGCACAATATATTGAGATGCCAGCATACATAAGTTTTACTTTCACTTTTTAAATGTGATCTCCCTTTGACACAATACTGTATCATCATCTTTTAATATTTGAATAAGCTTATCATCGTTACCTTTCCTATCTCATTTGTAAAGTTTCTGTCATTTTAATTGCAAAAGTTATTTTTTTCATTTGTCAGACTTACACTATTGAGTTTGACCCCATATTGACCCCGTATAAACAATTTCGTATTAAATTTGTGTATTACATGTTAGTAAGTGTAGACACTTATCATTTTTATATGAGTTATAATAGGAAGGGAGGAGTATTTCTTTCTTAATGCATCAAATACAATGTAGGTTATGACCTTATGGGACTGTTCTGACCCCACGAAACAGGAAAATACAAAATATCTTCTAATGTCATTATGATGCATCAAATGGTGTTAAGTACATTAATGACCCCCAGGTGTTGTCTTCAACCCTCCCCCCTCCCCCTTTTTGAAATAGGAAATGATGATACACTGTATATTTTGTTAACTTCCTGTTATGATCCTCATCCTAAACCATATAATTTATTCTTGCTCTTTGTGTCATTGCGCGTCAAATTGTATATAGGTTATGTCCCCTTGGAGACACTTTGACATTCTAGAACTAGAAATAATAAAGTATCTTATTCATATGTATATAGTGTTTGATCCATGTGGGTAATTCCTAGCCTTATGATGACACTGCTGTTTTTAGGAGACTTTACAATTGCCCCAAATAGGCGAATACATGCATATAAGATTTTGTTTATAAATCCTAAAAATTGAATTAATTTAGCAATTTCCAAAATGTTAATGTGCATCAGGAGAAAAAAAGCAATCAAGAAATGATTTAAAATTTGCTACTGTACACATGTAAGACTGAATCTTTAGAACCAGGTTAGATTCGGGGGGAGGGGGGATGGATGTGGAGTATAAACATTTATAATTTGAATCATTTATTGTTATTAATTTTAACTAATCAATGAATATTAGTTATTGATCCCAAGGTAGAAATATGACCTCTGATGATATCTCAATAGATCATTACCAGTTTTTAGACACCCAAATTATATTTTGATTTTAATAGATCATTCGACAATTAAGGGGGGGGGGGGGGGGAGAGAACAGTTTATATTTGATTTTGTTTGGGGGTGGGGGTATAAAGGTGAAACACTATTTTAGTATCAACAACATGGTAAAATGAGTAAATACCCCCTCTCCCTGAGCCAGTGAGGGATGCATGTACTGAGAGTGTTTATTTATTCAAAAATTTCTCTAAATGAAAATCCACTTATGGTTCATAACTTATAAAGTAAAGACATGGAACACATGGAACACGTACGAACCTTACTTGCAAAACCCCTACAACTTCATGATGAAAACTTAAGTTTAATTTGGCTTTAATTCCTATTCCATCAATCTACATGGTTTCCAATGAAAATCTTTCCTTTGTTCAGATCCTTGTCAGTCTGTCTTTTGTTTCTTTCTTGACCAAATCTTACAAACTTAATGGTATTACGGGTATACCTATCCATTGTTGTTGTAATAGACTGAGTGTGGTATCACGTGGCCGATTTAAGGTGGGGTTTATTCAAATGCTCGTGGAGTCGAAAATAATTATAAAAATTATTTATTAATTTCTATATCTATTTAACCCGATTGATATGAACTGTGTAATTTATCGTTAAGATATGTCTTTTTATAGCATATTTAAATAAATCAATCAATCAAATATTTCCCAGCATGAAAAAATACGCCACATATACCTTTAAGGAAGCGATCTTGATATTTTGACATTGGAATTAAAGGGGCATGGTCACAATTTTTGTCAAAAATTATTTTTCCAATCGGAATAATTAGAATGCTTCAGGGAGGCATTCTTTATAGGCAAACAAAATTTGAATGTCATTTGTTGAGTTATAAGCGAGTTACAGAGATAACAATTCTTTGACAATTGTAAACAAAGCTTTTGTTTACATTATGAATGTTTGAGTGAAAATTAAAATTTCAAATTTAGATCTAAAATGAATGTGTTAAACGTTAGGAACTGTTTATCTATGCTTAAGATGATTAAGATAGAAAAATCAGCTTGAAAAAGGTTTTTAATTTGTAAATTGAACCTATTTATTTGGTAAATTGAACCTATGTAAACAGAGAACGAGACACGAGTCTTGTTTACATGACACAGATTTGTGAGCTCTCTATCTTGCTTAAAACTTAAAGACTGACTCTCAAATTTCATTTGATCATTAGAAATGCATTTCTAAAGCATTGAAAAAAATAAAAATAGAAAAATAGAATTTGACAAAAATTGTGACCATGCCCTTTTTAAAAAAAATGGTTGTTGATGGTAAAAAAAGAATTATTTTTAGATATTAGATGAAAGTTTGACATTGATTTTGTATAATTTAATTATGCCATGTGTTCCAATGTAATTAAAAATACTGTTAAAAACAATCTGACTTTTTTAGCTCACCTGAACCGAAGGTTCAAGT
The DNA here is from genome assembly GCA_015776775.1 of Magallana hongkongensis. Lineage (NCBI taxonomy): Eukaryota > Metazoa > Mollusca > Bivalvia > Ostreida > Ostreidae > Magallana > Magallana hongkongensis. The sequence goes on from CM027471.1 coordinate 15,920,511, forward strand.
GAGCTTTTCTGATCACCTGTTGTCCGTCGTCCGTCCGTCTGTCCGCCCGTCTGTAAACTTTTCACATTTTTGACTTCCTCTCTGGAACCACCGAGCCAAATTTAACCAAACTTAATACAAAGTATCCTTATGGGAAGGGGATTCTAAATTGTAAAAATTAAGGGTACAACCCCTTTTAAAAGGGAGATAATTGCAAAACTGCGAAAATTGGGTGGGTGTCTTAAAAAATCTTCTTCTTAAGAACCACTGCACCAGATATGCCAATATTTACACCAAAGCTTCTATATATAGTGAAGATTCTAAATTGTAAAAATCGCGATCCCCGGGTCAATACTGGGGTCCCAAGAGGGTTGAAAGTTGATTAAAAAAGACAAAGGACTATATATGATAAGGGCCTAAAATGGCCCCCTAAAATGAACATCATCATTTTACTATCATTCTTTGTTTTCTTAGTACAGATATGTATGCGATGTGTTTACATAATATTCATTTTGGTTCAAGTGCCCACAATTTAGAAATACGACATTGTAAAGACAACCTTTTCCTGCCATTTTTGCATTTTTAGCGTAAAACAGCTTGTTTTCAAGCAGTTTTTCCTTCCGAAAACATAGAGCTCATTCTTGAACAGTTAAAATATTTTAATCAGAGATGTATCTAGCCAAGAATAATAAGTGACAAAAAAATTTTTCCTTGTTCAAGCATGCGCTCTATATTTTCCATTCGTAAATAGATAAGAAAGATGTCAATTTTTGGCTGATTTTGATTGAATTATAGAAATGGCGTCACTTCTGACGTCATATACTGCCAGTGAGTGCAAATAAATCAAATAAATAGATAAAAAATATATTTTATATCAACTCTATATATATATATATATATATATATATATATATATATATATATATATATATATATATATATATATATTGCAAACTTTTATGATTACAGATCCAACAATGTGTTGGCCAGTTCCTACTTGTCCTACAGATTTGGTGGCGATCTGTACTCTGTAGCATATTCAAGACATAAAGATACTGAAGTGATGATTCGGGTTATCAAGACATATGTCATGTCCCTTGCCGTGTTTGATCATTTGATGAACAAAAACTGTGAGCCATCCAGGAACTTTCCCAAGAAAACTTTACACTTGGCTGATCTTAGCGATAAAAGGAAAAGCATACTTTTTTGGCTTGGCGGATTTAGGTTTTATGATGTTGAGAAAACCCTGAAAGTGAGTGGACTTTTTCTTGCTATCTCTTTATATATTTATGTAAAGAGTAATATCATGTATTAAGTAAACATAGATAACATTGATAAAGAAATATAAGCAGCTTCATCAAAATGTTCACAATTATGTAATGGAATGTAAGATAGCATAGCATCATGCATTAAGTGTGTTTCCCTTTCCCCATTTTGTTGATCCTGCTCTCCTTTTCTTACATCCCCCCTCCCCCTTTTTAAAAAAATGAATTACAGTACTTTTATTAGGGCCCTGCTCTGCAGGCACCCAAAAGTGATCAGTATGCCTGTCCGTCCATTCATCTGTCCTTCCATCAGTCTGTCCATCTGAGATCTCTTGTCGGAAGCATATCTTCTTTCCCCTTGGCCCAACCGGGCTCATGCATACTTCACCCCTAGAGAGGCTACTGTAGATTCCTTATTTTACGCGAGTACTTAATTCCGCGATCTTACTGTTTTTCATCAAATCGCAAGAATATTAAATCGCGAACGCCGAGTTTTTATCATTATTTATTATGGTTTACATGCGTCTGAAATATAAAGGTGGGGTTTTTAAATCCGCGAGATGTGATTCTTGCGATTTTACGCGAATATTAATTCATCGCTTTTAATTAGGAATTTACAGTATTGGAAAAGGGTGTGCAGTGACCTTGAACCATGTTTCTTTGATTAAGAATAAGTATATAATAAGCCACATAGAAGCTTTTATAGGCTGTAACTCCAGAAAGTTTCAACATAATGTTTTGACTGACCTTAGTCCAATCAGATTGTATTGCTGCAAAGTAAAAACATTGCTGCTTGTGATTTGAATGAAAGAAAGAAGAGAGAGAGAGAGTAAATGGAGTAAATTATAGGTGATGCAGATGAAAAAAATCATCATTAGTTATATAATGACAAAAGAATGAAGTAAGGTCTATATGTTACATGTGTATCCTATACAGGTGTTTTAAAGTAAGATTTAAAAAAAAAATGTTCGGCCGCCAACTACAGTGTCTACAAATAGGGATGATGTAACAAACTAGAACTTTCACACGGTCCGAGAATACAGATATATATACGGGCATTAGATATTTTTAAAAGAGACTGAATGATCATTTATTAGTTGAGATATGGTGAAACGGAAAGGCAACACAGGCGGAAGCTTAATGGAAACAAAATAAAATAAGGACAAATAAAGGTAAAGAATGTGTCACACTGAGTAATCATGAAGAAAGTTTTAGCCTACATATCAAAGTCACGTATTATACCAATGTGTCTTCTAGCAAAATTGCAACCTATGTTGAACTCAGGAAGATTCGTCATATTTTGATTAGAATTTTACTGTTAATACTTGTAATGAAAAGCAATGTCTTAAATTTTTGTATAACCTTCGATGTTTAACGTTATTTCATCCCATTATCTATATAGACATCATTGTTCCGCAGTAAAAGAATTTCAAAGTTACATACATTTATAGGATATACTAGCCTTAATATTACCTCGACTTGTCCCTATATAACTATTGATAAATATATTTTGCTCATCTGTGTCATGTTATTTACTCTTCTCTCTTCAAAACGTTAAATTGAAACTTTTCTGGAGTTAACGCCTATTAAAAATTTCTGCGTGGTTCCCTTTATAACAAAATTCTATGAAAAATCCTTGTCCAGGGCATATCTTCTCTCCCTTGGTCCAGTTTGGCTCATACTTCACTGAGAGTGTCTGCTCAAAAGGTTTTACAATGACCTCGAATAAAACTTGTAGGTGAAGGTCATACCAGACCACATAAAAATCCTTTTTTCAGAGCATATATATACTTTCCACTTAGCCCTTCAGTGTATTTGGCTCAAACTTACTTAAACAGAGCTTTTGGCTTAATGGTGTACAATGAAATTGGAAATAATCTACCAGTGCAATTTGTTCCCATTTTCTAAATTTTGCTCAGATTGAACAAAAATGCCTGTATAATAAGGTCAAAGTGAAATTCTCTTAAATGTTTTTCATCCTATCATCCATTATTTTAAGTTTCTTTTACATTGAAGCCAAGGTTTTTTGATCAATTCTTTTCTGATCCTAATTGTTTTAGGTTTGGGATTGTGTGCTGTCAATGGACTTACCAGCCAGTACCGTTAGGGATTCCTTTATGGTGGAACTAAAGGAAAAGTTGCAAGAAGACCTGAAAAGAAATGTAAGAAGATAACTGATATCAGATTTACAGCATTTTTAGCTCACCTGAGCTGAAAGCTCAAGTGAGCTTTTCTGATCACTTTTTGTCTGGCGTCCGTCGGTCTCTCCGTCAACTTTTTATATTTTCGACTTCTTCTCCAAAACCCTTGGGCTGATTTCAATTAAACTTGGCACACAGCATCCTTAGGTAAAGGAGATTTAAGTTTGATAAAATGAAATGCAATGCCCTCTTTCAATGTTGTTCACAAAAACATAAATGATTTTATATATGGTTTTACTTATATGTAAGCATTTTGAATATTGTTGATTCTTTAAAATTGTTTAGACTCTGGCCCCATGACAATTCTTGGACCTCACAAGGGTTTAAAGTTTCAAGAAGGTTTATAATCCGTATATAAACAGTTGTTTAAGTCTGATCATCTTCTCAAGAACTGCAATGTTCAATATGTGATATGAATGTAAAATCATCCTGTTACAAAGGGGCTCAATGATAAACGTAAGAATGTGCAGGGAATATTTTTTTTCTATACAGGATCTGTTATAAGACATTGTTCAGATATTTTGTATATGACTCCATAAAGCTGATTTTATTATGTCTTTTGTTGCTCAGGTGAGCGGTGTGGCCCATGGGCCTCTTGTTGTATCAGTTCGGGCTTATAAGGCAGAGGTGTTTTGAAATTTCCTTTGCCCATGCCTTCAATTCCTTTTAACCTTTAAAAACTTGAATCCTAGTAGATGAGCCATGACCTGGCTGAAAGTACTCCATAAATTATATAGAAAGGTCATCATTCACTGAAAGCTCAAATGAGATAAAATGATGTTACATAATTTTGGATTAGAAATGTACAGACCTAATTGGACTGATGTCAGACTTCCAAATAGTTGTAGTAACCATGGTAACCTTCACATTAGTAACGAGCTCTTCTTCTAAGCTCATAGAGTCAAAGAAAGTAGTTTAATATGTTCAAAAAATATTCATTTATAATAAAAACACTACATGGTTACAGATAATTTAATCATTGCTTCAGTATATTAACATGAAACTTCAAGTTTTTTGGAGGTAAACATAAACTGGACAGAACTGAAAATATTACTTTGAAACCACAATTATATACCAGGTAGTAAGAATTTTGGGCAAAGCAAAAAATATCTGAAACTAAAATGTTACACTGTATAGTATAATGTTATGCATTCTGTTTGTTGATTTAAGGAATGAATTAAATATTAATTGTATTATACGATATAAAATGGTTTGGGGCAGTTTATGCTTTATAAACAGCGAAGTGGTTTATAAAAAAGCGTAAACTGTTTCAAACCATTTTATATCGTATAAAACTAATAAATATTGAATTCATTACTTATAATTTAATTTTTTTACTCTTCATTATATGTAAAAACAGTCATTTGACCTTTCAAATGACATAAAATTGTACAAAATTCAAACGTAACGTCAGGCGTATTGATACGTTTTTGACGCTAGTCTTACTATGACGTAGGCAACATTCTTTATACGATATAAAATAATTTTTTAGCCAATCAAAAAGCGCGTTACAACCAGAATTAGATTATATGAAAATGCTTCAATTAAACAATAAAATTCTTTCTTTGGTGCATCATGTAGGTATGAAGGTAGGTAGCATTGCAGAAAAAATAAATAACCAGGGGTTATATTATTTATTTCTGCATCAGATCTATCTTTCTATCATTAAATCAACTATCCAGTGTTTAAAAGTATGTAAATTATTCTTGATAAGAACCTAACACATAAAGTACTGAAGTACTGACGGGAGTTGATTTTATTGATAATAATCTTAAAATCAACGAAATGTAATTTTGGTTGGCAAGTAGTTTATAATCTCTATTTGAATAACGCACATTTTTATAATATGGATTCTCGGACTTTTCCGACAAGAATTTCGAGAAAACCTCTTATGAATTATGTTGCATAATATTTAATTCATCATTTTCATCGAAATATTTCAAAAAGTGTATGGACCCAACCAATAAGATTACTTGTTAGCTCACCTGAGCTGAAAGCTCAAGTGAGGTATTCTGATCACGTTTTGTCTGTCGTCCGTCTGTCCGTCCGTCTGTCCGTCTGTCCGTAAACTTTTCACATTTTCAACATCTTCTCAAGAACTACTAGGCCAATTTCAACCAAACTTTGCACAAATCATCGTTAGGCAAAGGGGATTCAAAGTTGTGAAAATTAAGGGCCACACCCATTTTCAAGGGGAGATAATTAGAAATTAATGAAAAATTTCGATAAATTTTCAAAAATCTTCTTCTCAAGAACCAGAAAGCCAGGAAAGCTGAAACTTGTGTGGAAGCATCCTCAGGTAGTGTAGATTTAAAGTTGTGAAATTCATGACCCCCGGGGGTAGGGTTGGGCCACAATGGGGGGTCGAAGTTTTACATAGGAATATATAGAGTAAATCTTTAAAAATCTTCTTCTCAGAAACTAATCAGCCAGGAAAGCTGAAACTTGTGTGAAAACATCCTCAGGTAGTGTAGACTCAAAGTTGTGAAAATCATGACCCCCGGGGGTAGGGTGGGGCCACAATGGGGGGTCAAAGTTTTACATAGGAATATATAGAATTAATCTTTAAAAATCTTCTTCTCAGAAACTAACCAGCCAGGAAAGCTGAAACTTGTGTGGAAGCATCCTCAGGTAGTGTATATTCAAAGTTGTGGAAATCATGACCCTCGGGGGTAGGGTGGGGCCACAATGGGGGGTCGAAGTTTTACATAGGAATATATAGAGTAAATCTTTAAAAATCTTCTTCTCAGAAACTAATCAGCCAGGAAAGCTAAACTTTTTGTGGAAGCATCCTCAGGTAGTGTAGATTCAAAGTTGTGAAAATCATGATCCCTTGGGGTAGGGTGGGGCACAATGGGGGGGTCGAATTTTTACATAGGAATACATAGAGTAAATATTTAAAAATCTTCTTCTCAGAAACTAATCAGCCAGGAAAGCTGAAACTTGTGTTGAAGTATCCTCAGGTAGTATAGATTCAATGTTGTGAAAATCATGATCCCTGGGGGTAGGGTGAGGCCACATGGGGGGGGGGGTGTTAAAGTTTTACATAGGAATATATAGAGTAAATCTTTAAAAATCTTCTTCTCAGAAACTAATCAGCAAGATGATTCTTTATAATTGTTAAGACTTTGGCTCCAGACAATTTGGCCTCAATTGTAAAGGATCTTTTTGAGAACTGCAATACTCAACATGTGATATGACTATAAAATTGAAGCAGGCAGCTATTTTTTCATTACAGTGTTTTTGTATTACTGTATTGAGTTATTACCCTTGATTTATTGATTCTTGATTATTTTAATTAATGCATCCACTGTTAACCAATTATTGTGATGATTATTTTTATACAAAAATAAATATTCAATGTATATAAGTTGTTCTGCATAAGTAGTTTTGGGTTAGGCCGGATTAGTTTGTTTATTTTTTATTTCCAATTTTTAGATACTATGAATTATTGTAGGCCGGCACATATATAGGGACAGTGTCTATTGCATTATGATGAGAGACTGTTTAGGGTTAAACTTGAACAGGTACGGATAGATTGAGTGTGTGGACACCCCTGCTCTATCTAATCTTCGTGTTTTCTAACCTATGATACAGAGTGTGCGGTCATTCCTTTCTGTATCGCATTAATACAAGTGTGCGGTCATACCTGCTTGTGGTGGTTGCGGAGGAGCACTAGTGTATGGTCTTCCCTGCTGGTGTTCTGGCCCCTCTAGCGCAAGTGTGCAGCACTCCCTGCTTGCGTGAGGTTGAGCTGTTGGCGCAAGTGTGCGGTTAACCCTGCTTGCGTTAACGTTGGTACCTATTGAGTTTCGTAGGTGTGCGGTCATCCCTGCCTGCGTAACGTTGAGTCCCTATATATGTGCAGGAGCGGTGATTTAAGTCTGCTCTTGTAAATATTGGCAGCAATCAGGGCTATCCGAGTTCCAAGGGGGAAAAATGGATTTTATTTATACAGGATCTACATGTATTATTGTACATTGTCCAGATTGTTTGTATTATGACTCCATTAGGCTGACTTTATCATACCTATTGTTCCTCAGGTGAGCGATGTGGCCCATGGGCCTCTTGTTTTTTCTTTAATAATACCCCGCTCGGAAGGTCAGAAGTGTGTTTCTCTGTCATATCCATAACAACAAGTTCTGTCCCATTTTTCTCGGCTACTATTCATTGCAGATGCTTGAAATTGTAACACACTATTTGTTTAGGCATACCATATAGTGGGATATATTTTTGTATCATTCGGGTGTCAACTTCCTGTTAAATGACGACTTTGTTTATTTTAAGCCAAAACTTTCAAACAAATTTTCGTCAAAGATTTCCGTGCAACAATTTATCGCAGATGCTTAAAATAGTAACACACTATTTGTTTAGGCATGCCATATAGTAGGTTATATTTTTGTACCAATCGAACATCAACTTTCTGTAAATGATGACTTTGTTTATTTTAATTTTCAAATTTTCTACAAAGACTTCTCAACAACCATTTATTGCAGATGTTTGAAATTTTTACACACTATTTGTTTAGGCATGCATTGGGATCTATTTTGTACCAATCGGATGTCAGCTTTCTGTTAAATGTCAACTTTGCTCATTATGCATATTCACATCAGAGTAGGGGTATTACCAGTGAGCATTGGCTCACAGATATCTTGTTAAACTTTATTGATATAGATTCAGCACTGTTTGTTCATAATATATTATGTCTTGAGAGATAAAATACTGTTTATTGAAACTGTTCAAAATTTAAGAATACATGATTATAACATTTAAAATTTTGTAGTCTTTTATATGTAGTTATACTGCAGATTTATATAATTCTTGGACAATACTACTATTCATGTATACTTTGAACCTTTTTTTAAGTGGATTAAGCCTGTTTCATGATGAAGCAATATTTGTCATGTTATGATTTCCAGGCTTTCCAGAGAAATGCCACGTAATTCCATGGACGGGTGTCCATAGACCAGTCCATGTAATTCCATGGACAGATGGACCTGTCCATGGATATATATAGTGTAATTCCATGGACAAGTCCATGTCTTGTCCATGGAATTTTTTGCTATTTTTCCATGGACATTTTCCAGTTATTTTCCACCCTTATTTTGTCAAATATATCCTGGACAAGGAGTCCAAATACTCCAGGCTTTTTCCATGGACACTTTTTCCATGGATTTTCATGGAATATCCATAGAATTCCGTGGAAGTTTTACAGCCGGGATTATGAACTCTAGTCTCGTTCAACGTCTCCGTTAATCTCCGACAAGTAAGAGATACCAGGTCACGTGATAGCTTGATGATGCGACCTCTAAATATAGACTGACTCTCTGCTTGTCGGAGATATACGGAGACAGCCGATGGTTGAACGAGACTATATTGAACTCTGGTAACAGCAGCTACTTGGAAGTCTGAGGTCACATGCTAGTCGTTTGAGTTAGTGCTCTCAGTGTACCTTTATCAAGAAATAATTCTAGATAAATCAACAGCAACAGTAAAAAGAGGACATCAATGAAAATGTGGAAATTATTAATAATACTTTAAGAGTTAAAGTAATAATTTTAAAAGCTGAACAATATATCTAACAGCAGTTTAGAAATTCCGTGACTTTTTAAATTCTTACATGCAAAATCAGGTTGTTAAACTAGATAATATAAGTTTCTGTATTGTCTTGCATATATGAATTACATGTATGATCGATTATCTTATGAAATAGAGCAAAATTTATCTTTTGATGGTAAATATTTGATGAAGAACAGATACTTTTTCATGAACTATTCTAGTTTTTATTAACATAATGAAAAACTAAATAAATGTATTTGTTTCTGTTTTTATTTTTCAGATGTTGAGAGTACAGGAAAAACTAGTTGAGTTATACTGTAAAGGTGCTGAGCAATTTGGTTCCATTATTCAGGAAATATTGGGAAAATTTGCTTTTCAGGTAAAGTATGTTCCAATTCATCAGTCAACATGAGGTAACAAAAAACCTTACTAAGCTTAGTATATTTGAGTTGCATAGCTTTACCAATTTTGACTACTTGAGTTCTGTTTAACTTTTATTATTTCCTCCTGCATAACAGTGTTTACAAGTTACCATTATTGCTAATTTTAAAATGTTATATGCCCCTCTTCCTGCATATAACTCTGACTAAGGGTTGCTTGTTTGATGTTGTACAACAAAGATATAAAGCAGTTCTGATATAAAATACCAATTTTAAAAATTTTTCTGGTACATGTATTTCTGACAATTTATAAAATAAAAATTTTAAAAATTTATTTGAAGAGCCAGCTATTCTCCAGACTTTTAAAAAGTGAATATGGCATTAATATCTGTTTAATCTAACTATTAATTATCTTTTTGCTATAAATAGCTTTATCTTTTCTCAATAACTATTAAAGCTATATATGCCATTTCAAACATTTTTTTTAGCTCACACTGGATGAAATATCTGGTTTCAGCGCTGCGGAAACCCTTTGGAAACTCTGCGGAAACTTAAGGTTACTTTAAGTTTCCGACAGGTTTCAGCACGGAAACTTCAAGTTTCATTAAGTTTCCGCAGTGCTGAAACTTAGGCTGTCCATGAATCCAAATGGTTTCCGCAACGGAAACTTACTGAAACTTGAAGTTTCTGCATAGTTTCAATCTCCATATACGTTTGGGATACATATTGTTTACAAATGGTTTCCGCGACGGAAACTTACTGAAACTTGAAGTTTCTGCATAGTTTCAACGTCCATATTCAATTGGGAAACATATTGTTTACAAAGGGTTTCCGCAACTGAAACTTACTGAAACTTTCTATATTTTTGCTTTCACAAAAGCTGAGCAAGGTTTCTACTTTATGTAAAAACAAAACAATTTCAAACAGTTCCAAATTTATTTTGTTCAAAAATCTGAAATTGTTTCCAATAATAAATAAAATACAGCCAAGATACAATAATGGAGAAACATCCATATGGCAATTCCCTTATTATGGACTTTTATTTAAAAAATGATAAAATTGCACAAGAAAAAAAACTCCCATAGAAATCTTTACATTTGTATTTTTTTTCATCTCGATTAAATGCCTATCAAATCTCCCTTTAAAAATGCAACAAAGATCTTACTTTTTTAAAAATATGAATGCAATTTACAAAATAACTGCACGTACATGAATAAACAAAGAAAACTTCACTGTTACATGAACATGATACACTTGTCTCAATTTCTTTTGAACTACAATGAATATGTACACCATAAAATATTTTTGAAAAGTCTAAAGTATCTATCTTTAAAAAAGAAAAAAAACACTACAAGATAGTAGTTGACTATAAAGGTATGACCAAGATTTGATTTGAATATGTATGTCATAAATTCCAAAATGAGGTCAAAGTGATCCACTTACAAGTTGGGATAAACCTTTTCTTTGTTAGTAATATAATCTAATGTTTTACAATAGAACAGGATTTGATATCATTTTTTTGATAATCCATTAAGTCCAAAGTGAACTTTTCATTTCCACCCATGATGTACCAACTGATCAGATTTTAATATCATAAGCCTGTCAGTATTTAATAGATGACCCAGAGGGAGATATGAAAAGCTTGTTGGCCAATAAAAAGCTAACAATGGAGCAGTCTGTCAAATCATGTGCAAAAATATGATGTACACATTTAATTAATTATGCTGATTGCAACACACTTCATTCCTGATGAATATTCTTCTTTACACACGGTTTACCTTCCTACATTTCACTACTTTACCTACATTAATATTTTTAAATCCAAGACATGAAGTAAAATATACATTGTTTATATATGACAAGTATTACTACATGTACATGTACTTGCTTTTTGTAGCATGAATGTATAAAATACAAAGTATCACACAGATCATTCACCTTACAATTCTCATCAATACCAGCATTTTACTTATGATATAAAAGCTAATTCCAATTATATATTAGTTACATAACACAGATTAAAATAAAACCCACATGGAAACAACTTTCCATCCAAGTAATGTTGTTATATAAAAATTGTAATACATGGGGTATATGTTGTCTTTATATATTTTCATATACGACATAATTGAATATTGTTTGGTGTATTTTATCATTTCTATGACCCATGCATTCATCTCCTAATGCAGTGTTTTTACATTTAAGATTGGTTTCTTAATTTTCCATATATTGCTGCAAATAAAAACTAAGTTATCAATAAATGTTTAAACAAAGAAAATGGAAAAAAAAGTAGATAACACTTATCAACTTGGAGGTGTGAGGATATATGTTACATGGAGTCTAATATTTTATGCAATATTTGCAAATATAACAAATTATTTAAGAAAATGAAAGTTAATATCTGCAAGGTCTAATCAATCATTTAATAAGTCTAAACCATGTGATTTTCTACGATTCTAGCTTACAGACAGACATTGTAATATACTGGTATTTGATCATATAAGAAAAGTACTTTTATAGTTTATAGGTTTTTTGAAATGAGAATACTTTACAGTTAAAAAGTCTTGTTCTGCAGAGGTTTAGTCGGGTCGTAGAGATGTGTCCATTCGAATCAATAAGGAGTGTCCTAATGGCTGTTGTTGATGTAACCCGAGTCGTAGTTTATGGAAATAGGCCTTTTTGGGGGACTTTCGAGCATTGTCCAGACCGGTGAAGCACTCATATGATCACATCATGGCTACAGCAGACTTAGTAGTTCTGGACAGTGGTAGCATTAAAATTCTTCTTCTTGCGATGAACTTGTTCCTTTCACTGGGCTGTACTTTATGTCTGTTCTATTTATCTTAAACATGAATAATAAAGTTTCATTTAGATTTTTAAATAATAACATAAGTCATTCAGCCTAACATGTAATAAAAGCATTCTGAATAAAATTCTGAATACAGAAGCTACTATGCAGTTGCCAGTTGCTGTTTAAACTATGTCATATAATGACTACAGTAGTATCTGGTCTAAAATGTTTCATTTTATGTTTGAAGCTATGTTATTTTCATTTTGATTCAATTATTGTTTGTTGAACAATGGAAAAACTTATCAACAATAAGTGTGTTCCACCCCCCCCCCCCCATCAACCTCCTTTTCAAGAACTTAGACCTGGATTTCCCAAAAATTACTACAGTAAATTATAAACATCCAACACATGTATAAGTTAATGGTGAAAATAATCAATTTCAAAGCAATACCTTGCGTTCACATCGTCCAGCTGGTCAAAACATTCACCCGAATCACCGAACAGAGGATGCAACTAATCACCGGAAACATTGACTTTGTATGCTGTCAATGCTGAAAAAGAAAAACGTGAAAGATTTCATTTTCCGGATTTAATTAATAAATTTTTTTCGTTACATTTAGAGTTTGTAAATTGTATAATGTGCGAAAGATTCATTGTTCGTCTTGTTTACCAACCAAGCATTCATATATTAGGGACGTTTATATAATTATATATGTGTATACCCTGGATAATCTTGATTATCATGCATATAAAGTTGGTTAATGGTTAACTTGGTCAAAACGTATATTTAAAAGAGATACGGTAATAAAAATTAAAACGCCGAACCAAGTTTGAAAAAATGACGCCATCTTGATTTGATGGCGCGAGATCTCGTTTACAAATGAGAGATAAATTAGAGCCTTGAAAATGTTATTGGGAGTATCTATATTGTGAATTAAGTTACCTTGACATGAGTTCTTCGTTCCTGCATTATCCCCTTGTTGTAGAGACTATTAATGCTTCTCAATTCTCCATTTTACAACAGCACCTTCTTGTCCATTTTAACCTTCGCTCGGAATCATAAAGTGCGCCAATACTGACCAATCAGAACCCGCTAAATCTTGGAAAAGTGCATCTTGGGATAGTTTAAAATGAATAATGTTTAATCAAAATTATCATTTTTTACCGAATAGTATACTTTTTACATGTATATTTATTTTAAATAAGAACTGTCGGAGTCAGTATTTCCTGGTTAAATACGACAAAGTTTTGGCATGTGTTTGTTACAATTGTATTTGTAACACGTGATTAACAAAAAAAAATGGCCGACCGTTTGTTTACAAATGTCTAATGAAATTAAACAAATTCTAATGAGACATATGTATCAGATTTTGTCTTTAACTATATTTTATTTACACGTACTGATGATTTTGCCAAACTAAATATGATAGAGCCATATATAGTTTACCGACAGGTTAGTCTTGATTTGTCCAATTTTCACCGCGATTCTAAGCACGGTCGTATTCTTATTCAAAATATAGAGGTGTGAAAATATTATGTTCATCACAGAGCAGGTTCTGCATGAACACACAGAAATCACAAATATAATTAGATGCCGATCAATTAACGGGGTCCGATTAACAGCGTTCACCCGTACGGTGAATTTAAAACTACAGACGATGAATTGATGGCAATTATTTTACAGTTACACATGTGCACTGATTGGTCATACGATGAACAGTACATTAAGAATACTTATGAAATTAAAATACAAACGCGTTGAACAAGCCGGGAAGTAAGACGTACACGTCGGACTGATATATAAACAAAATATAATTTTAATTATTTGGTATACTTTCTACATCAAATGTATACGAATGTATAATCAAATTTTAAAAATGGGATTAAAATCACGTGCACCACATGGCTAGTGCTGGATTTTAAACTGATTTTGTAATATAACGTATAACTTCAGTAAAATTATAAATAATGCTTATTATATCTTATAACAGAAACATGTGCATGTTTCATAAACATGTATCAATATCTGTGTTTACAGTACAGAAAGTAAATACAAAGTATAGAAATGCACGAATCACATAGGCGTCGAACCGGGGGGGGGGGGGGGCTTAGTGCAAAGTTAGACTTAACCAATAGGCATATAGCCCCCCCCCCCCCCTTTTTCTCGCCGGAAATGTAATTGTTCCTAAATTTACCTTGAAAGATTGAGAAGTTGGAGTAATAGGCATACTAGCAGCACCCCCCCCCCCCCCCGACACGCATGAGGAATTTCCTGATTTTGGGGAAAAAAATTTGGGTAGGGAAATTTATTTACGGAAGTATATAGAATACTCCCCCCCCCCCACCCCCCAACGGATTAGGATTTTCATGATTTTGGGAATTAGGGTTTTTCCTCAATATTTCTGAGGATTAGTCTAGCCCCCCCCCCCCCCCACTTTCAATTTGCTTCCGACGCCAGTGAATCATGATACAGTCATAAATGTAGTAAAGTCTGAAATGCATGTAAATAATTAAAAAATTATTATATTAGACTCAAACTCCAAGTGGGTTTTACTTGTTATTATCAACTGTAGAATTAAAAAAAAAATTCCTGTGTACATGTGTTGGCGTGGTATTAAAAAAGAAATAAATTAGCTCTAAACTTCAGGTTGTACGAATATTTGGTACGATTTGTAAAAATTTACAACGACTTTACCTTAATTTGTTTGCTTAATTAGTTACTGTACCTCAAGGTTCATTCAAATGATAACTAAATGATTTAAGAAGGAGTCTTACAAAATAGGTATATTAATTTATTTTACTAAATAATTATAATTTACTTATCAGTTTTACTAACTCAGGTACACACAAATTGAAAAAAAATTCCCGCCGGGCTCCAGTTACAAACTCACGCTTCGTACTGTGTATATGTTATGTAACAGTCTTTTGTTCACTCCTGACAGAAAAAACCCTGCAATCCACACAGAATATACAGGAAAATCACAGAGGAGGTCACCTGGACAAAGAATGTATACACATGTATACACGTGCCCGAGTACCTCAGATTAATGATTTCATCATATGCATTAAACAAGATCAGACATCAGTTTTTCTTTTCAAATTCAATTAATTACTTAGTAAGGTTCTTAATCGCCTTATTTGCCACATTTGAAGATAGTTACATGTATACATATAGTTTCAGTCACGCTGAAACCTTACTATACATTTTAGTATGTACGGATTCATTATCATTAGGCTAGAATTAAACTTAAACCTGTTGAAAATAAATGATATCACTATTAAACTCAAATCAATTTTAGTAATAGTTTCAGCAATGCGTAAACCATTTGGAATCTTAACTTAAAGTTTCAGCATACTGAAACCTAGCGGAAATGTTCTGAAACTGATTGATATTTCCATAATAATTTACACAACTTTTCACATGATTCAAATTTAGTTTCCGCATTGCGGAAACCATCAGGAATCTTAACTTAAAGTTTCAGCATACTGAAACCTAGCGGAAATGTTCTGAAACCGATTGATATTTCCATAATAATTTACACAACTATTCACACGATTCAAATTTAGTTTCCGCATTGCGGAAACCATCAGGAATCTTAGACTTAAGTTTCTGCTGACTGAAACCTAACGGATACTTGCTGAATCGATATAATGGTTTCCGCATTGCGGAAACTATACATGAAACTTCAACTTCAAGTTTCAGCAAGGTTTCCATATAGTTTCAGTTTTGCTGAAACTTGATTTTTCATCCAGTGATAAATTGTGTCACGTAGCTATTTCATAATTGAATTATTTGATACGTGTTTTATGATTCTCTATAATGCGTTGTGTTTGACTCAGGATAGAAAAAAAAGATATAACGATTCAGATCTGGGGCTAATATGTGCACGATGTGCCAAATTTCTAACATTATATCAAACAAGAAATTTGGTGGATGGGGGTTATCAAAACTGCAAAAATCTGCAGCTTTGATATGTTGTGGAAGATACCCCATCTTTGACACTTTTTTGTTTAGAAATTGCCATGTTTTATTGTCTTATTTTCTCTGTTTATTCAAGGCACAATACTGTGCTATTTATCTATGTTTTATATATTCAGGATTGTTCTTTTGATCAACAGTATTTTGGTGGTTTGTTTTTGTAGTTTACATTGTGGCATCTTTATGTTGTATTTTGTACTTTGTCATTTATTTTATTTTTAATGCACTCAACCAGTATATAACTTCGGGTTCGGTATTCCATATCGAAAACGAAAGTTCTTTGTTTGAAGCAGCCAAGTTTGAGTGTTGAAGCATGACAAATGGATCAAACTGACAAAAATTTGCTTGTTGTGCAACAGTTTACGTGTGAAGGGATACTTGAAACATGCAAAATATATTTGTGCCGATTTCGTGAATTAAATTGAGGTTAAATCTTTCAATGCTTTGAAATTTTCACTTATAACAGTGATTGTTTTGATTTTTGTTCCATTTTCGTTAATCATGCCTTTTAACTTGAGGAGAACTATTGCCTGTATTTTGGAAATTTTACGCATCAAATCAAACATAGACTTTGGAAAATAAGACAGCTGATTGTGTGCAAAATGAGCACAATCTGATGCACTTACAACATATTATATTAATAATACTATACATTCTATTGGTATTTCGGTACGATCTCTACGTAATGGTTGATTAATACAACGTGTTTTGTTAAGATGCTCGGCTTTTTCAGTCTAAACGGAGATTGTTTTTGCTGATAGAAATATATAGGTATATATAATCCAAAATGAGTGAAGTTAATCCAGATAAGTAATAAATAACAAAAAATAACAGAAAGCCGATTCAAATTCTTTAAAATTTTCTCTTTACTAACCATATTTGAGTGTCAAATTTCGAATTATGAGCAAGATACAGAGCTTTGCTTACAGAACTGAGGCCATGCATTTGTTTATTTACATTTTAAATGCTGAATAGGAAACACCAAATTTAAAAATCTTACGTTGAATGTAATAAACTCTTGTGAACAAAAAAATTATTCAAACCTAGCAGAATTGTGAGCTCTGTATCTTGCTTATAATTCTACGATTGGCGCTGAAATTTTGATTGATCTCTCGAAATGTCTCTCTAAACGTTAAATATCTGTACAGAAATATTAAAAGGATGATATGCTGTAACTACTTTCTGGGCCCCCTCCTTATACGATAAGTTATATGAAATCTACACCAACTTTGATGGTTTTTTAAAACACAATTAAATAAAAACGACTCTCTATTCTTAAGAAAATATTACAGCGGAAAATCATCTTCATTTGTAGCCGAGGAGAGGGGGGGGGGGCTAGATCTTATCAGAAATCTTGAGACAAGCAAAAAAAAAAGGATTTTGAGTACAGCTATGTCTAACTTTGCAAAAAAAAAAGGGGGGGGGGCGATGCATTGCATATGCATTGATTATAATGGCTCTCTAATATATATATAAAATTGTATGAAAATTAAATTAAATACTTTTAACTATGTTTGAATTAAATTGCATCAATTCCAGATATTTTAGTTTCTAACTTACAAACTGACAAAATTTTAGTTTGGTTTCCAACATAGCAAAAACAGCATTAACAATGGCATATATATAGCTTTATGGAACAGAAATTGAGACTGTTTCTAAATTTTCAACATGAAATTAATCCAAACACTTTTATCTTTCAAAACCTTTTCATATATTTGTTGTAAATCATTTTGCAATTAAAACATTTTGAACTCAAAGCACAATGTATAATAGTCTTTACTGTGTTATCGTAATTTCGGATAAACGATAAAAGTTTAGATGAATTTTATTAAGATCCCATTCCAAAGGCAACCTATTGTGATTAGTCTATACGTCTGTCAGTCCGTCCAAGATTACCTGTCTGGAGCATGTATTCTCTCCCTTGACCCAATCTGGTTCATACTTCACCCACAGAGTGTTTTTGGATAAAGAATGTGCAGTGTCCTTGAATCAAGTTTCTAGGACTAAGGTTACAGCAATGCAGAATTATCTGAAAAATACTTGTCTGGATCATATATTATCTCCCCCTTGGTCCAATCTGGCTCATAATTCACCTATAAAGTTCATTTGGTTAAAGGATGTGCAGTGTTCTTCAATGACATTTCTTGGTCAAGGTTAAGGTCAAGGTCAGTGCAGTATAAGACAGTGCAATTTTTGTTTCAGTCAGAGAGCATAAATACTCTCCCTTTACCCCATCTGGCTTATGCTTCACACAAACAGAGCTCTTGTGTAAAAGGGTATGAAGTGACCTTGAACCAAGTTCAAAGGTCAAATGTGAAATTCATAGCAGATCTCTTTGAAATCCAGTTTTAGATTATTTATCTTAGATTATTTCTCATTTGCTTAATCTTGCTTAAATTAAACCAGAAAATGTATGTTAGTATTGGTATATGAGCTTGACTTAAAGTTCTTTGTTAGCTGGAAAATTTCTAAGTCATTGGTGAAGGTCAAAGCAAATTAAATCCTCTGAAATGTGTTTTTTCTTTTGCCCATTATTGAAGTGGCTTTTATAATTTAGAATACATCAGGTTTAAAATGATAAACATACCACTTTATATATTCTTGATTTCAACAGAGAATTAATTAAGGTCTTCCGTTTCCAACGGAAGACCTTATAGTGATTGTAAGGTTTATTATTAAGGTCTTCCGTTTCCAACGGAAGACCTTATAGTGATTGTAATGTTTTTAAGGTCTTCCGTTTCCAACGGAAGACCTGATAGTGATTGTAATGTTTTTAAGGTCTTCCGTTTCCAACGGAAGACCTTATAGTGATTGTTAGGTTTTTTCTTTCTTTCTTATTATTAAGGTCTTCCGTTTCCAACGGAAGACCTTATAGAGATTGTAATGTTTTTTATTATTATTTTTTCCCCATATTTTGTCCACAAGATATCTCAGAGATGGCTGGATAGATTTACTTCAAGTTTTCAGGAGTGATAGAAAATGATCGTATCTCGAGGCTTTTTTTTCATTTTTTCAAAATCGACTTCCTGTCGTCCGTTTCCTGTCCCGCCACAAAAAGCTTGTCACATCGAGATCTCAGAAACGATAAAGATTTGAACATCCAAACTTTGAGGGATGATATACCTATAGTTGTAGATGTGTTTAAACACTTTTGTTTTGTTCGTCGTAACTTCCGGTCGTCACCGGAAGCTCTTCAAAATTTTTTGTTTTTACCTATTTAATTTTTTTCCATAGAATAAAAATATTAAAATAGATCCTAACATATATCATCTATGCCATGTTAAATAAACAAAAAAGTTCTACTTCCGGTGAGATATCTCGATTATCTCAGGAAGCTTTTTAAAAACATATTTTGTACCCGCAAGTTCTCAGGTACTGTACGTGATCAAGACACGAAACTTTCACTAATCATAGACATTTGATTGAAGATGTGTTTAAACAGTTTCATTTTGTCGTCCGTCACTTCCGGTCCACAGCGGAAGGGTTCAAACAAATCGAACTGTTTATCCGTTAAACTGTTTTTATTTGATAGTTTTAGCTACTTCGATGAATATTAATGTAAAATAAGAAAGTAAACAAGATATAAAAAATTTAAATTTCATTAAGCACTTCCGTTTGTTCGTTTCCTGTCCCGAGACAAAAAACCTTATATCGACGAGATCTCAAAAACGGTAACGACTTCAACAACCAAACTTTGTAGGATTATAGACCTGTGTATGGACACGTGTTAACACTATTTCGTTTCATCCAGCGTAACTTCCGGTCGTAACAGGAAGTACACCAAATTCTGATTTTTAAAAAATATTTTGGTTATTTAGCCAGAAAGTAACATTTTAGTTACAAAAATACAGGAGGTCATCCACGCATGGTAAAAAAACCAAAAAAAGTTCTACTTCCGGTGAGACATCTCAAATATCTCAGGTAGCCTTCTTTTAAAAAAACAAACTACCCCCAAGATCTCAGAAACTGTGAGAGATCAAGACACAAAACTTGTATGGATAATGGACATTTGAATGAACATGTGTTTAACGGGTTCCATTTGGTCGTACGTCACTTCCGGTTTTCACTCGAAGTGTTCAAGCAATAAAAGGTTTTTTGTTTTGTTTTAACATTAGAATTTTTTTAACATTTTACTCAATGTGATGGACAATAACGTATCATAGGTAAATGTACTAAAATACGTATTTTCAATTTCTTAATCACTTCCGTTCGTTCGTTTCCGGTCCCAAGACAAAAACCTTTTCTCAACGAGAACTAACAAAAACTTGAACATCCAAACTTTGAGGAAAGACAAGGCAATGTATGAAGATATGTTTACTATGTTATGTATGATCCGGCGTAACTTCCGGTCGTCATAAAAAGTACTCAAAAAATGACGTTTTGTCTTTTTGTTTTGTTTATTTCTTGGGAATTCCTTTACAGTATAAATTATATCCGTTTTCTGTTAACAAGATAAATGGATCTTTTGTACAGATTTATACGTGAGGAACGGAAGACCTTTTTGTTGCTATAGCAACAAGAGTCTAGTTAAGGTCTTCCGTTTCCAACGGAAGACCTTATAGTGATTGTAATGTTTCTTTTTATTATTTTTATTTTTTTCCCCTTTTTGTCTTGTGAATTTCTCAGAGATGTCCTAATGGATTTTTATAAAATTTTCAGGAATGACTGAAAATAAAAAGATCTAGAGGATTTTATTTAAACATTTTCTAAATTCACTTCCGTTTGTCCGTTTCCTGTACCGCGACAAAAAGCTTGTCACCTCTAAATCTAAAAAACGGTAAAGACTTGAACATTCAAACTTTGTGGGATTATAGACATATAGCCGTAGATGTGTTTAAACACTTTTGTTTTGTTCGTCATAACTTCCGGTTGTCACGGGAAGCACTCCAAAAATAATTATTTTTACGCATTAAATTTTTTGTCCATAGAATAAATATATAAGAATAAATCTATACATAGGAAATCTCTGCGATGTAATATTAAAAAAAAATTCTACTTCCGGTGAGATATCTCAATTATCTCAGGTAGCTTTTTTAAAACACATTTTGTACCCGCGAGATCTCATGAACTATAAACGATCAAGACACGAAACTTTCATGGATGATAGACATTTGATTGAAGATGTGTTTAACCGGTTTCATTTTGTCAGCCGTCACTTCCGGTCCACACAGGAAGAGTTTTAAAAAATCGAGCTGTTTATCAGTTTAACTGTTTTTCTTTGACATTTTATGTAAGTTAAATGAACACTAATGAACAAAAGGTAAGTATACAACAAATATTTAATATAATTTACATTGAACACTTCCGTTTGTCCGTTTCCTGTCCCGAGATAAAATACCTTATTTCGACGAAATCTCAAAAACGTTTACCATTTGAACGACAAAACTTTGTGGGATGATAGACCTATGTATGTACATGTGTAAAAACTTTTTTGTTTAATCCGGCATAACTTCCGGTCGTCACAGGAAGTGCGCCCAAATTTGATTTTATAAAAATGTTTTCTTATGTAGCATGGAAGTATCAATTTAGCAATAGAAATACAAAATGTCATCTATTCATGGTAAAAAAAAATGCAAAAAAATAATATACTTCCGGTTAGACATCTCAAATATCTCTGGTAATTTCTTTTTTAAATTGTCCCAAGACAAAAACCTTTTCTCAAAGAAATATTATAATAAACAAAAAACTGAACATCTGAACTTTGAGGAAAGACAAAAAAATGCATGAAGTTATGTTTACTATGCTCTGTATGTATAATACGGCTTAACTTCCGGTCGTCACAGAAAGAACTCAAAAATTGACATTTTGTCTTTTTGTTTTGTTTAACTTGGAAATAATTTCTTGGGAATTTCTTTTTAGTATATATTATATTTCTTTTCTTTTCACAAGAGAAATGGATTTTTATGTGCAGATTTTTGCATGAGGAACGGAAGACCTTTTTGTTGCTATAGCAACAAGTGTCTAGTTAAGGTCTTCCGTTTCCAACGGAAGACCTTATAGTGATTGTAATGTTTTTTATTATTATTTTTTTTTTTCCTTTTTTTTGTCCACAAAATTTCTCAGAGATGGCTGGATGGATTTTCGTGAAATTTTCTGGAATGAAAGAGAATAATAATATCCCGAGGCGTTTTTTTCATTTTGTCAAAATTCACTTCCTGTCGTCCGTTTCCTGTCCCGCGTTTAAAAAGCTTGTCACCTCGAGATCTCAAAAACGGTAATGACCTTAACATTCAAACTTTGTGGGATTATAGAGCTATAGCTGTAGATGTGTTTAAACTATTTTGTTTTGTTCGTCGTGACTTCCGGTCGTCACCGGAAGCACTTCAAAAATAATTGTTTTTACGCATTAAATTCCCTTTTCAAAGAATAAATATCTAAGTATAAATCTATACATAGGTTATCTCTGCGATGTTAAATCAACAAAAAATTTTTACTTCCGGTGAGATATCTCAATTATCTCAAGTAGCTTTTTAAAAACACAATTGGTACCTACGAGATCTTATAAACAATACGTGATCAAGGCACGAAACTTTCATGGATGATAGACATTTGATTGAAGATGTGTGTAACTGCTTTCATTTTGTCTTCCGTCACTTCCGGTCCACACAGGAAGAGTTCAAACAAATCGAGCTGTTTATCAGTTTAACAGTTTTTCTTTGATAGTTGTAGTTAGCTTGATGAACAATAATGTACAAAAGGCAAGTATACGAGGAATATTTAATACAGTTTTAAACTGAGCACTTCCGTTTGTCTGTTTCCTGTCCCGAGAGAAAAAACATTTAATCGACGACATCTCAAAAACGGTAACGACTTGAACAACCAAACTTTGTGGGATGTTATGATATGGACCTATGTATATTCATGTGTTAACACTATTTTGTTTTATCCGGCGTAACTTCCGGTCGTCACAGGAAGTACACCCAATTTCAATATTTTAAAATTATTTTGTTTACTTACGATGAAAGTTACATTTAGGCTGTAGAAATACAAAAAGTCATCCACACATGGTAAAAAAAACAAAAAAAGTTTTACTTCCGGTGAGACATCTCAAATATCCCAGGGAGCCTTCTTTTATGAAAACAAAGTACCCACAAGATCTCAGAAACTGTGAGAAATCAAGACACTAAACTTATATGGATGATGGACATTTGATTGTATAAGTGTTTAACGGGTTTCATTTTGTTGTACGTCACTTCCGGTTCTCACTTGAAGCATTAAGACAGAAGACTTTTTTTTTACTTAAGATTTTTTAAACATTTTACTTAGTGTGATGAGCAGTAACGTAAGGTAAGAAAATGTACTAAAACTACTTTAAATTTCCTTAGTCCGTTTCCGGTCCCGAAACAAAATCCTTTTCTCAATGAAATACTGTAACTAACAAAAACTTGAAGATACACTTTGAAGAAAGGTAAAACAATGTATGAAGATATGTTTACTATGTTCTGAATGATCCGGCGTAACTTCCGGTCATCACAGAAAGTACTAAAAAATTGACACCTACACTTTTGTTTTGTTTAACTTAGAAATAATTTCTTTGGAACTCCTTTACGAACAAGAAATACTTTTAATTTCATTTAACACTCCCGGTTCCTCACACTCACCTAACTGATATATCTCAACTTAGCTGAAGGTTTGTAGCTCCCGGTCTGAAAAAATTCGGATGGACGACCTGGGAGCTACAGTGCCTCTCATAGTAAAAATCTGCAATTTACGGGGCACAACAAATGCGCTATTTTTGGACTGATTAACTCTATTTTACACAAACTATGTAAAGAGTCACCATTTTTAAATGTAAACAAACTGCGCCACTTCAATTTACAAGGCTGGTGATGGTGTTTTAATAGACTATCAGAGGCAAATGAAGTGACGATAACTGTAGTAAAATGTCCGAGGATTTTTTGGGGATCAAATATTTGTACAGAATGTATTCATAAATGAGATTAATCAGTCCAAAGCTAGCACTTTTTTGTGCGCCGCAAATTGCAGAGTTTTACTATGGGAGGCACTATAGCTCCCAGGGTGTCCATCCGATTTTTTCAGACCGTGAGCTACAGACCTGCAGCTAATCTCAACTTTGCTTGCAGGGCATAAAGAAAATAAAAACAATTCATTAATAAAAGAATAATTATTTTTATTCAGCAATACACAATTTGTTGACTATATGGCATTATTTGTTATAAACAATTGGGCATTTGTGTATGAAAAAAAATACAAAAATACATTATGAAGTTGTGAAAATTTTTGAATAAAAATACAATATTATGCTGTCACGGTTGATCTAACAATTCAATACGTCGTGAAGTTTTTCAAAGACAATAAACTTGCATATTTTGAAATTGAATACCTTTCCTCAGGAGTTATATGATTTTTCCAAAGAGATGGGTTACGTGTTACTTTTTTCGTGTTTTTATAGGCTGGTCATTGACACTGTCTTTACAATGATATGAACAATGTCCACACGTGTGGAAAAGCAACTGAAAAACATGTATTTCAATGGGTATTCTGATTTAAAAAGGTTCAATGTCAATCATGGGATTGTAAATTGGTGTATAAGAGGGACCCAAAATATTCCTGAATATTTATGTCCCATAAACGTGATAATTAATTCAACAACAATACACATCAACTAACAAAGTAATCAATCTTTGAGTCTGTTTTCCTTCATTAGAGTGTTTCCAAGCGAAAAATGATAATTTAATTGGCAATGAAAATACTTTGGTTATTTTCCCTTGCATTAATTTCAACTATATTTATTTCACGTGTATGTGTATTTTGATTTAAAATCCTCCAAATATTATGGGGCCATTATTTAGGACAGACTATGGATGTTTAAAGATAGTTAACATAAAACTTAAAAGGCATACTTTTGCATTCATATGCAATTAATCTATCCTGGCGTGCTACAAGTTCTCGCCGTGTACCATTTCTCGCCAGTACATTGTGACGTCATTTTTTCGTCTACAGTTTTATGTGTTGATAAAATGAATTCACAATGTACTGGCGAGAAATGCTACTCGGCGAGAACTGGTCGCACGCCAGTAGTATCAAAAATCACTGCATGAATTTTTGCATATAAATTGTCAATGAAGAATACAACTACATGTACCTGTATAATGACAAAGTTATAAATTATTAATTTCAAATACACATTTTAAATACAAAGCACCCTTCTTACTCAGGTAAATATTGTCTTTATCTTCTAAATATCATAATGATAATGATACAATCTTTTGTTTTTCATGATAAGAACATATGGACACATATCTAGCTACATATTATCTTCACATCACATCTTCTATAATCAGATCACATTATTTTGTCTGAATAAGAGGGACTAACATGCCAACTGTAGATGCAATGACGTTTAAGCATTATTGAATCCACACACAACTAGGGTAGGGAGAAAAATACATGTAATAGGGAAATATCTGAAAGATTTAAGTTAGGCTTTTCTTCAAGTTGGTCAAAATTGGAGGGGGCAAAGAGCCCTTCTCCCACTGCATTCTGCATCTATCTTTACAATGTTCAAAATAAATTTGGCTGGAGTAAAAAACAGTTTTTTGAATCTAAACCAAAATTCTAAAATGAAAAAAAAAACTATTCGCACAGGAAAACTTAATCTATACTTGAATATGTATATCTACATATTATGTCCCTATTGAGTAATTTCATGAAAGTATGTTAAAGGTCTCTGAGAGGAGTCTGACTGATAGACAGGTCACAATTATCAGATGATTTATGTGCATCTACCAGCTTAACAATTTTTTGTGAGAGAAAATATAATTAACCATGCACTACAAGCATGGCGATATCTAGCTTTACTTTACATGTATAAAATAGAAAGAGCTGTTTCAATGGAAATATTAAATGTCATTCACATAAAAGTTTCAAATGGTTATGCAGTCCAGTAATGCATTTTCCATAGTCAGTATTAAATGTTAACATTAGAGTTCATAGCTCCGGCTCTAATTTTCGTTCACCAACAAGGGACCCATTGAATAAAAGCTCATGAAATTGTCTCTCTCTGGTAAAAATTTCATGGTGTGAAGTCAGATTCATTTTCTGTATTGAAAAACTCTGAAAATAAAAGTATAACAGTTTCGGAAAGGGTGTACATAAAACAAATTGAATTCTTTCCTTCAAGTGATAATTGAATTTTGACACTTGCTTTTAAAATTTTGACATGTGTCAAGCATTCTGATTAAAAATGTCACATTAAATGTATATACACGCTGCAAGTACAAGAACTATTTTGATGAATGGAACTACTTTATTGTCCTACCAGTTCTAAAAATAATTAGATGGATATACCAAATAAGGAACAGTCATTGTGGCGATTTACAATTCTAGGCTTATATTTTCACTCTATACATAATACAGAGCCATGATTTCAAATCTGGAAAAATTCAATACATTATAATGGATTTTGCAGCATCCATGATTTCTGAAGAAACAGTGAAGTCAAAATTTACCTAAACAACATCTAGTTCACTGGCCCTCGATGTTCTTCATATCCCACATATTGAGGAAACTTTCATCTCAAGGATTAAAAAAAAATGTAAAATATAAACATTCAATATTTTATCTAATTTATTTTGTTCATATTCTTATGAAAAAGCTCAAAGATGTCTGATTTTTAACGTTTATTTGCAGAATTTTGATTTTTCTTAAAGGTCCCAAATAAAAATTAGTTTTCAAATACCTTGAAAAGGGTAAAATACAACAAGAGGCCACATCACTCACCTGAGGAACAATAGGTATGATAAAATCAGGTTAATGGATTCATAATACAAACAATGTAGACAATGTACAATAATACATGTAGATCCTGTATAAATAATATCCATTTTCCCCCTGGATATTCTTAAGTTTATAATCATTATTATTAAATAGTCCCTTTTCTAACAGAATGATTTTATGGTCATATCACATGTTGAGTATTGCAGTTCTCAAAAAGATCCTTCACAATTCTTTACATATGGGATACAAAGCTACATTAAACTCTGAACCTTCTTTTGAGGCCAAAGAATTGTCCTGGAGCCAAAGTCTTTACAATTATAAAGAATCATCTGGCTGATTAGTTTCTGAGAAGAAGATTTTTAAAGATTTTCCCTATATATTCCTATGAAAAACTTTGAACCCCCCCCCCCCCAATTAGGCCCCATCCTATATCTGGGGGTCATGATTTTCACAACTTTTTGAATCTACACTACCTGAGGATGCTTCCAGTTTCAGCTTTCAGCTTTCCTGGCTGATTAGTTTCTGAGAAGATTTTTAAAAATTTACTCTATATATTCCTATGTAAAACTTTGACCCCCCATTGTGGCCTCAGCTTACCCCCCAGGGTCATGATTTTCACAACTTTGAATCTACACTACCTAAGGATGCTTCCATACAAGTTTCAGCTTTCCTGGCTGATTTGTTTCTAAGAAGATGTTTCAAGATTTACTCTATATATTCCTATGTAAAACTTTGACCCCCCATTGTGGCCCCACCTTACCCCCCGGGGTCATGATTTTCACAACTTTGAATCTACACTACCTGAGGATGCTTCCATACAAGTTTCAGCTTTCCTGGCTGATTTGTTTCTGAGAAGATTTTTAAAGATTTACTCTATATATTGCTATGTAAAACTTTGACCCCCCCCCCATTGTGGCCCCACCCTACCCTCGGGGGTCATGAACCCCCTTTGCCTAAGGATGATTTGTGCCAAGTTTAGTTGAAATTGGCCCCGTAGTTCTTGAGAAGATGTTGCAAATGTGAAAAGTTTACGGACAGATGGACAGAGGGATGGACAGACGGACGACATACAAAATGTGATCAGAAAAGCTCATTTGAGCTTTCAGCTATAGTTATGTCACATGCATGACAGATTTTTTATGCAGAGCCAATGTAAAGTTTTAACATCTACCATTTAAATACTGTCATAACTTTAATACGAAATGCATGATGTTGAAAAAGTTCATTCAGTTATTGATATTCAAATACATAAAGTTTACTTCGACAAAAAGTGATAGGGATGAAGGTTAATTAAATGATTTGTTCAACATTTGTTCAAAATCATGATTGGTTCTGAAAATAAAGATGACAGAATATTTTATTTTTAATGATTTCCAGCATTAAAGTACTATTTGTCATATATTAAAATTTGATAGTTTATTTGATAAATTGAAAGTATACTGATTATCATGACAAATCTATTTTACATTTTAATTAAAACATTTATTCATTGAAATTTATATTTCTGATATTTTTATCATTCTGACTTTTCTGCAAAGTTGCATCTAAATGACATTAGCAGAATTTTGAACATAACAATCATGTGTCAAACTGTACACAGAGATAATAAAATTCAATTCAATGCTGTTATATGATAGTGTAAACTATGATTTGTATAGAAGATATGTGTGAAAAATTATTCTTAAAACAATTTATGAAAATATTTGTTGATCCATATACATGTATACGCTGTACAGATATGTAATACATAAAAAGAATGGAACCTATATCATTAACTTTTCTGTTTAAATTATATTGCAAATACAGTTTCTTAAAGTTGCAGCAATTTGAATTGTAAATCAATTCATTATTAATAATTGTTGTGGCATTATTACCTTCAAATTGTAGACATTTTTCATTTTTCAGCTCTTCACCTTATGTACATTTCCATTCTTTATGCATATTCCATGTACTGTTAGGACTTCTGTAGGCATGGAGAATCTACCGCGTGTCTCAATAAACATCTGTCAAAACAACAATGAAAAATATAAGTACATATGTATAACTGATATGTAACCATTGTAAACACAGTATCAATTTGATTCTCATTATCTCATGAATTTAGCACTGCACTCTTCTTTATAGAAAATCACTTTGCACAGATAATATATATGTGCTTTAAACATTGTTATGCCATAGGAATAAACTATGAAAGATTCTTTCAAATTGAAAAGGCAACACATTTTTTAATATTGAAGAAGAGGTAATCTTTTGAAAACTAAGGCTTCCAAATAAAGAAAGTATCTAATAATATATCAACAACCACAAAATTCATTTTTTATCAGGCAAAACTAAAAATAATCCTTGTTAAAAAAAATGTGAAATCTGAACCCTTTTATTTAGTTCTCACATGAATTTCAATAGCTTCATGATAACTGAAATAAAATGACACTTTGTGTACACAGGTTTTTAGAGGGTCAGTTACATATACATGATCTAATATTGTTCCACCCTCTGTTGTGTAAAAATGCACTATTTGCATAAATCCCATTGTTTCTAAGAAACTCTGAATGGGTCCTTGCATTTTGGCATCTTCATTCATGTCACCTATAATAATCAAGTGGCAATATCGTCTCTTTAAAAAATCCACTTCTTTTTGTAATGTGTCAAGAAAATTGTTCACAGGCAGTAAACTGGGCCGGTAGATTGTAATGATCGCAATGTCTTCCTGATGTATTTCTATAGTTATTCCCTCTATGTTCTTGTATTCCAAAGCATTGATCAAGATTGTCTCCTTTGTTTTCTTTTTGTACACTCCAACCCCACCACCTTTAGCTTTTCTCAGTCTTGTCATCAGATCTTCACTATCATCATAACACTGGTTACGTACAACATGGTGAAAATCAAAGCCTGAAATTTCAATATCTTGAATGTCCTCCTCTTCTTTCAACCATGTTTCTGTTAAACAAACAAAATCTGCTTTCATTAATCTGTTGTCACAATTTATCTCCTGAAAGTGTCCTCTCAAACTCTGAACATTGAACAAAAGAATTGTTTTGTAATTTCCATATTTTGCTACATTGCATTTCCAGTCTACATCTAAAAGGTATCTCTCCATACTATTAAGAGCTAATTTCACATCTAAATCTGCATATATTTTTTTCTGTAAGACACTTTCATCATTAGTCTCAATGAATAGACCATCTTTTGAAGTTACGCGACTGATTGCTACGTATGCTTGCCCAGGAGAAAAAGTGCGATCTAAATTGACAACAACACTTTTGGTAGTCATGCCCTGAACTTTATGTGCTGTACATGCCCACGAGAGTTTCAGTGGAAATTGATGTCTGACAACACTCTTTACATTTTTTTCATTTATCTCTTCTTCCACTCTTTTAATTGGGACCACATTCCCTTTGGGAGTTATCTTCCCTTGGATTTTACCAATATTTGCACTATCAAAGATGACTTCAACTACTTCTACTGCATTTACAGGCTGTTTGCTTTTAAACACAAAATTTGAAATATATCCCATTGCACCATTCACTAGTCCATCCTCAACACTTACATTTCGTGTTAGCATTACTCGTGCATTCATGGCTAAAAGTAATGAAGCAGAGAGGCCATCAGCTCGGGAACTGGTCAAAGGTTTGTCACGTAAAGTTAATTTCCCTGTTGTCTTGTCTTTCTGATAGTCATCAGCTTGCACTTCTATTAATTGTTCACAATTCCTATGCAACATTTTGAGATTGTATTCATTTGCTTCTTGGTTTGTGGAATAAACATGTAAAACATCATCTGGTCCTTCTCTAATGCATTCTTGAAGTGTTGACAAAGCATCATCTGATAGAAGTTCTTCAGATGTCCTACTGCGCAATGAATTCAAAACAGTTGCAAATGCTTTATCTTCTCGTTGTCGCATAATTTCATCCAACTCTACAATTTTAAAAAAATCAAGCCAGTAATCAATTGGATATGAACCATTTTCTTTATACAATCTCTCATCTTTCCGTTGTTTGACAGGTGGAAGTTGGTAGAAATCTCCAACTGCTATCACAGATATGCCACCAAAAGGTTTTTTACATTTTTTGATTTGGACAAGTCGTTCATGAATGTAAAACAGTAGTCTTTTGTACACCATGGAGACCTCATCAATCACTAAAATCTGCAAATACTCTAATCTTGTTCTTATTCCACATAAACTTTGTTCCTTCAAGGGCTGATATGGAATTGGTAAAGCTTTTGATAAGGAAAAAACATGATGAATGGTATTTCCTCCAATATTGAATGCTGCTGTTCCTGTAAAAGCTGTCAAAATCACAGATATTGCATTTGGGGAAGGCAAAGTTTTTTCAAAGAGACGAGATGCTTCATAGTGTATTGTTTTTATCAGATGGCTTTTTCCCGTCCCTGCTCCTCCAGTTATAAAAATGTGCATAGGTTCTATATTCTCTCCAGACATTTTTTTAATACACCATTCATGAACAGCATAAAATATCTGCCTCTGTCTCTCATTCAAACTGCGCAGTAAGGGAAGCATCTCTTTTCTAGTGTTTTGGGTTTCTCTCAAATGATAAACAATGTCTTCAGAACCACTAATTTTAACTTCGTCTGTGACTTCTGATTCTGTATTATCTATTTCCTTTGATTTTGATTTTTCATTCAAACATTCTCTTCGATTTAATTCTGATTCTGGACATAAATTTGCCCATGCATCTTCTGGTTCACCAAGCATTTCTAAAGCATCCTGAGCATTTTCAATATCATCCTCATTCTTTGAGAAGTAATTATGATTATTATCCACAATGCTTTTCACTCGTTCTAAATCTCTGTTTGAATTCAATTTGACATATCCATTTTCATAAAAAGTCTGGTACAAATCAAATCCATGTGGTTTCAATTGATTCAGATTGCAGTATGGAAGGAAAAGTTGTAGGCGACACTGATAAAATTTTTCAGGTGCACTGTCACGACTAAATCTTGGGTAACGTACAACAGCTGGTTTCCCTCTGCTTCTCTTTTGAATGTAACCCTTTCCATTTCTCAATTCATATACACCATCCTTTTTGCCCTTTGGAATCTCAGATTTACTAAGTACTCTGTATTCTGAACAGAATTCAGCAAGACACATTTTATGGAAAAGATTCAACTGAGGTCGGTTTTCATATCTTTCCACAATATTTGTCATCCATAAACTGTTTTCTTCATCATCATCATCGTCCGTAATCACATCATTTTCACCAATTTTGACTTTCTTGTTGTTTGTTATTTGTCGAAGAGGCTTACTTAGTCGAGTTGGATTTTCTCCCACAGGAATGAAATTGACTTTTCTTGAACTCTCCTTCATTTTAAGATTGCACACCCTGTAAACTGCTTCCTGTGCACTAACTTCTCTATGATTGAGATAAGCTGACCCTACTCTCTTGATGGTGTCATGTGCACTCAAGTTCCCCTCTGCTGCTTCTATTTTTGTTTGCTTAAGTAACATTCCCATTTCCCTTTCTGATTTTGAAATATATGAGATAATATAGACTATGCAGCTGAAAGGGTCCAATACATATTGTATGTCCATGTTAGCATCCCAGCTTTTGAGGAGGCATGGATTATATTGATTTGTCCACATTTCTGTTGGATTTCTTTTCAAAATACAGGTAGTTTTAGAGGCCAATACTCTATGTGCTTTTTCGTATAAATCCTGTGATAGCTGAATGTTGCTGAATATTTCCTCTGTTGTTCTACACGTATTAGCTTCATTAGTTACTTCATTCCATACCTTCAACAAAATCTCTTTTGCCTGTGGACAACTTAATTCATTACCTGAATCATCCAATTTTTCTTCCAGTTGTCTTGAAATGAATGAACGCTCAGATGGTGGTCTAGGAAAATTGAACCTACACTCTGTTCCTTTTTTTCTACACGATTTTGAGTGACTTTTGCTATGTTGTTGTACATCCAGTACAGTTTGTCGAAGTTCTTGGTCAGTGTCTTCTGATGGTAAAGCACATGTGATATGCCTATCAATAAATTGACAAATACTCTCCTCACTGTCTTCATCTAATTTTGGAGCATTCTCAACCCAGTACAAGCAATGCATATGAGGAGAACCTCTCTGCTGAAACTCAACTCTTAAAAAATAATCTACAATATGTCCAATGGGTTTTGCTGGGGACATTATTACATTTTTCTGGAAAATATGGAACCTATGTTCAAACATCCTTCCGACTGTAACAGGATTGCTTCTCAAAATTTCACTTTTTTCAGTCCAATCTAAATCAGAGGGATTTCTGTTGTCATTCATTTGTAACATAATTGAACTCAATATTTCATTCCACCTAAATTCCGCAGCAGAAAAAGAACAGAACCATGTTGGAATTCCAAGTTGTCGAAGCATTGCAAAAAGATCTTTTTGTGCAGTTGACCAATAAGCAGGTGTTCCTCTAATTGGTTGCATAAATCGTAGGGCTTCATCACTCCTGAGCAGCTTTGCAAGTACAACAGGATTTTGTAACATTTCTGTAGTGACTGGTATCCCTCCATCAAGTTTTGATACAGACTTGCGAATTGAAATTTGTGTTTTCTGAATGACCTGATTCAATTCAGATAGATATTGACAAAAGAAAATGTAATTTGTATCCTTTGCAAATCTATTATCTGCATTCATCAACCTGTTGTTAAAATATCGAGAAAGTGTTATCCTTACATCTCGACTTTCATTCCATGAATATTTTCCAGTTGGAAATAAGTGAGGAAATGTCTTTGCTTCATTGCCCTCCTCTTGCAACATTCTTACTGGATTTTGTCCCTCGCCTGGAGCTATATTATAAACATCGTCAAAGTAGTGATCTAGGACTTCTTGTGCAATATCAACAGGTTGTAAACACGTATCTGTTGCAACTTCTTCAATTTCATTGTTCTGTTCTTCAACTATTTCTTCATTGTCAAACACTTCTGGCTGGCTGAACAACATACTCTGGTCATTATCTTTCTCCCATGTTGTGTTGATTTCAACATCGTGATACCACTGATTGTTTTCTTTCAGATAATTGAGGGCTATTCTAATGTGATTTGGGTTTACAAACTGATATTCATAATATCCCTTGTAGGACAACTTTCGCTTGAGCTTAACTTGTAACAAAAGATTTTCATTTCCATCCAAAGGCAAACTGCTTGTTTTCTTTATGTTTGATGGCACACATACAACAGGTCCATGTACATTTTGTTGGCCACCTTTTGGAAGCATTGTCACTTTCATGAAAGGTATATGTAAAGCAATAAGATGCTGTTCAAGAGTATTTAAGCTATTGAGTTCTGGTGGAATATCTTCCAAACACATTTTGTTAAAAGCTGCTTCAGCAGGAACATTTCCACTGAGAATTTTTCTATGGCAGGTAAAACAAATCCAGGTACGTGATTTGGGACAATTCTCAAAACATGCAGATGTACAGCTATGAACATATTTCTTATCAATGCACAAATTTGCAACCTGAGCTGCTTTGATACTTTTTTCATACAATTCAAGTGTACATCCTTGTACCTGGTTTTCAAACAAAAGACGATGGCAGCAGCAACATGTGTATTCCGGTCCATGTCTTATGCAATTTTTAAATGATTTCACCACTTCATCAGTATTTTCAAGCATTTTACGCAGTGCATTTCTTTGTTTTTTCACAGAAGCCTTTATCTGTATCTTTGTTTCTGCATTGGAATGATATTTAACTTTAACAGCTGTTTTTACATTTTCTTTATGCTGTTCATCTGTATTATACTTCTGTACGCTTCTTTGTTTGACTTCCTCTTTGAACGACTGATCTGTTTTATATTTCTGTCTGCTTCTTTCCTTGACTTCTTCTCTGTGTAGCTTGTTTGTTTCATACTTTATTTTGCTTTTTTCTTTCATCTTTTCTTTGTGCAGCTGGTCGGTTTTATATCGTTGAACACCGATATGTATTAAATTGTCACGATAGTGTTCATCATTTCTGTATCTTTTCTTTGCATCTACAATGCATTTTCTTTTGAATTCTAAGTCTGTCTTGTACTTCATGTTTTGCTTGTACAATTTATTTTCTTTAGCACTTACATCTGACTTTTGAACTTTGTTTCTTTCATTATGGAATGAAACAGATTCTCGTTGTTGTCTCTTTCGGTTTTTATCTGCAAATTTCCTACTGTTTTCCTTCAAAAATGATAGTTTCTGTGATGTTGTTGCGGACACATTTTCTCCCAAAGTAATAGATGTAACAACGTTATAATGATTCTGATTCTTATGATCCAAATAAATGCCTCCCAATGATGCCATGTTTTCCTGTGAATCTACCATTAACCCAGAAAAAGTAACCCATTTATTCTCCGAGTATGTATGAATTTCAGTTTTCAGTAAATGGGACAGTGCAAGAATCTCTATTTCCGTTGCCCATTTCCCATCCATGGTCATGCCTGTTGAGGAGATGTGGTTCTCTATAGAAGTTTGACCTGGCCTTAAGAATGATGTGAAAAGCAACCCATTTTCCAACAGATGATGACATACTGCTAAACGTATCGTGTGATGATAGTCTTGCTTTCCTGTTAAACAGAACGATATTGCTCTGAAGAAACAATTTCCATCTGGCTCAACTGGAACAGTGGTCATTGGCACTGTTATTTCCTGTCCATACTGATGTTGATTTTCACATTTTTGCATTGAATATGGTATTCTTAAGATTTCACAATGTGTTTTCTTTTGTTCATTAGAAAGAGGTAAAAATCTAATCTGATGATGCTCACTCCCAAAAAATTCTACTTCATCATCATCTTTTAAACCAGCACTACTAATACTGCATTGAAACTCTGCAGGTTTGTTCAGTTCATATTTTTCATCACTGATTTCCAATTGTTTTTCAATACCGTCTTCTATACCTAATGAAAGCTGTGTAATTGAGCATTGCACTCCAGTTATTTCACATTCAACTGGT
Source organism: Magallana hongkongensis (assembly GCA_015776775.1). Lineage (NCBI taxonomy): Eukaryota > Metazoa > Mollusca > Bivalvia > Ostreida > Ostreidae > Magallana > Magallana hongkongensis. Next base: position 15,956,332 of record CM027471.1, read on the forward strand.
TGAGAATAACCCATTGATATAGCCAGAGACAAGATATGTTTGCATACATCTTGTACTGATTCATACAATACTCGTGTACTTCTACCATTTACACTTTGAAATCCTGCAGATGACCTTGAGTGGGAATCAAATGTAAACAATTTTTGGTTGCATTTCCCAATCAAAAATGTATTTCCGCCAAAACACACAAAACAACCATCATTGTCATCAAGTGCTATAAGAAGTGCATCTAATATCTGATAGGCATTGAAGTCATCATAATTCAGTACTACATCTGCTAAGTTAATCAGACTTGGTAAAGACTCATTTGCTTTAAACTCAAATATTCTACCAAAGCATTCAAAAAAGTGAGGCAATTCATTTACTAAAAGGTATCTGTTTGCAATTGTTGAACTACCCTGTAAATAGGAATACATCTCATCTCCTGTTGCCAATATCTTGTTCATATCTTCAGATTGCCATTGCTCACAATTCTTTAATTTATGATATGCCAATGCTGTTAAAGAATTTGCTACACACTGAGTTCCAGCATTTTCACCAAACATTGGATCCCCCTGATGAAATGAACCTTGCACAGATAAATTGACATTTTTTGAACATTTATCATCAATTGCTCGACCAGTAACTTGTGTAGTACTAGCTTCTCTATCACTATTCACATTATTTTCATTCATACATGTATTACCAATTTTTTCAACTTGAAATTTCTCTCCTTTTGTGTTATTTGTTTCACTTTTACCAATACATGCATTATAGTCCTCCACAGGTATCTCTATACCATTTCCATCATATCTTTCTAATTTTTCTGTATATTTCTTTGATTTCTCTGAATAATTCATTGATTCTTCAATATTTTTGTTAGTTTTCTCTATATCGCCTTTGTTCTCCATAAAATTGCCTTTGTTTTCCTTTATATCGCCTTTGTTTTCCTTTATATTGCCTTTGTTTTTCTTTATATTGCCATTGTTTTCCTTTATATTGCCTTTGTTTTCCTTTATTTTGCCTTTGTTTTCCTCTATATTGCCTTTGTTATGTTCCTCTACGTGCCTTTCATCTTTTTTTAATGCCTTGCTGACCTCTTCCCCCTTGGGAGGTATCAGCTGCGCCTGACCTGCTGAATCTGACATCATCCAGATGTACGATTCAGATACTCTCGGTGGAGTACAAACCCACGCTGGGGAGTCAGGGGATGCTACCTTGTCCTTTGTGACAATCAGACGACTTCCCCGAGGAGGTGACAACCTCGGGGCTGAGTGCATTCTCTCACAAGGAGAGGCCTGCACCCTGGCCATGGGTTTTTCCTTAACAGGAGGTAACCCAATCGAACCTTGCCCAGGAGGACCCAAGACAGCAGTCGACTCTGCTCCATTCTCATCTTGAGAGATGTCATCTTGCCTCTTTTGCCTTTTCATTAACTTCCGTTTCTCTCGCTCCTTTCTACCAGTCAATGACTTTCTCTTTGGCATCTTTAACATTAAAAACAAACTTAAAATTAATAACAGTATAAATGCATTATGACATAGCTACGACAATCATTTGACAAATGTTCAATAAGGAATTTAAACATTGCCAATTCTTTAAAACCTAAATAAGTAACAAAATTGCTCATCTTAGCACTTCCTTGTATGACGCTGATCCAAACAGGTTAATAACTATAATACAATAATATTTAGCATCCAAGCATTTTATATGTTAATTTCCCCATGTCTTAATGACAAGAGGCCAATGGGCCACATCGCTCACCTGAGCTAAGACAACCATGATGAAATCAGCTTTTTGCAGTCATATACAAAATATCCAAACAATGTCATTCATTGGATCCTGTATAAAGAGATTTTCAAAATTGTCATATTCTTATGCTATAGATGGAGCCTCTTTTGAAACTGGGTGATTTCCACACCAAAGTACATATTGGACATGTTGAGCATTTCATTTCTCAAGAAGATCTGAGGATCAAGTAGCAAAATTCATATAAACACTAACCTACATCAAACTTTGAACCCCTTGTGTGGCCCCAGAATTGCCCAAAAGACACAGTCTAACAACTGAGAATCAACAAATGTAAAAATGATTACTTATAAGTAATACCATAAATTATGTGGAATAATATTATCCATTTCATATATAAAAATAACAACCCCCACCTACACAGTGTGATCTAATTATACCCTCAGAATAATGATTTGAACACACTTCAATGTATACTATGTGATGATGCTTTCACACAAGTTACAGCTTGTCTGATCAATTGGTTTTTGAGAAAAATGAATTTTCTCTATACATACTTGTGTAAAAATTGGACCCCCAATTGTGGTCCCACCCTAACTTCATGCATTCTGATCAAAACAAACTTGAATAAACAGTACCTTAAGATCTTTCAACATAAGTTACAGCTTGTCTGGCCTATTGGTTTTTAAGAAAAAAAATTAAAAGATGATATCTATATATTCTTTTGTAATTATTTGACCCCCTTCCCCCATTGTGGCCCCATCCTACCCCATGGGATCATGATATGAACAAACTTGAATCTACAACACCTGAGGATGCTTCCACACAACTTACCGGTACTGCTTGTCTAACCATTTGGTTTTTGAGAAGATTTTCAATTTTTATATCTATACATTCCTATGTAAAAATTCAACCCCAAATGATGGCTAAACTCTACCCCAGGGGATCATAAATTAAAAAAAAATGAATTTACATCACCTGAGGATGCTTCCACACAAGTTTGAACCTAACTATCTAAATGTTTTTGAGAAGAAGATCTTTGCAAAATACCAACAAACTTTCAATAATTGTAAACCAGGCTCTGGATTTGAACAAGTTTGAAAGCCCTTCACCCAATGATGCTTTGTGCCAAATGTGATTGAAATTGGCCCAGTGGTCCTAGAAAAGAAGTCTAAAAAAAACAAGCATTCTGAGAGTATTGCATAAGCAATACACGTCCCCTACCGGTAACCCCTTTGATTGAGAATGGCAAAAATTTGAGACCCTGTATATTGAATATCCCCTATCATAAATGTAGTAATTGTAAAGTATGAAATTATGAAAAATGATTATAATTAACAGCAAACAATCTCAAAAATCCATTTAAAAAAGTACATATTTGAAGCAAAGCAAACACAGAAGTCTAGTTTATCATTCAACAGTCCAAACCCGATAACGAACCCGATTGTAATAATAATAATGATAAAACCCTGCCGTTAAAATTTACACAATACTTGACACCATTTTACAGAACTTATTTGTTTGTTATTAGAAATGATAAATGTAATAAAACAAATAATGCACAATATCATTTATTATTTTACTGACCACATAATGTCCTCGTTCATTTAGTACACACCGAGCCCGATAAAGAACCCGATCATTAAAAAATTTGGAGTGAAAAAAATTAAATTTCTGGAAATTGTGTTGACTAGACGCTACAAAAGTATAAACTTGGTCTGCTGTTTGATATTTTGAAGCTGCTCAGCAAGTTTCACATCATTCGTCAAACGCATGCAGAAAAAAACAACGGAAAACTGAAGTGGGACAGACAGACGGACGGACAGACGGACTGATGGACGCAGAGGAAAGCTATAGTCCCCTCCGGTGAAACCGGTAGGGGACTAATAAAAAGATTATAGATGGACAGACAGACACCGGACAAAAAGTGATCAGAGAAGCTCTCTTGAGATTTCAACTCAGATGTCAAAATGACATTAGCTGTACATTTTTGCAGGAAGATTAATTATAAAAGTAAGCCTTATTTATAAGCTCTGTGAGTGACGATATCCAGTGCTTGCGTGGTAATCAATACTAATACTAATTAATACTAATTCATAATAAAATGATACAATGCTTGTTAAACACGATTATTTGTTAATTTTTGTGGGCACTGTGCCCAAATTTTTTCTTAATTGCTTTTCTTACCTATTGATGTCAAAAGCAACTGTATGGCTGGGTAATTTGAGGAGTGGGCAGGAATGAAAATCTAAACTGATTTTGATTACATGTATATAACATACAGTATCCGCAACGTTATTATAAACAACCTTATCCTATTGTATCATGTATCAATCCTATCACATCGAAGCTGTATACTGTTCTATCGTGCATTAATCCTAATCTATCATGTATTAATCCAATCAGGTTTATCGTTTAATTAGGGTTTTCCAACTTTCGGTTGAAAAGACCTATTGTTTTGTCTTTTTTATTGTTATTATTCTCAACAAAGTTTCATCTAATTCTCTACTGTATTATTTGCATTTTTTTTGGACTTAATCGCTCACAAAAAAATATTTTTTTTAAAAACCGTCCTACCCACCCTATTTTAAAATTCAATGATATAGGAAACACACATATTTTTTTGGGGCCTAATGGCATGCCAAAACAAAGGGCATGTCAAAATGTCAAGCAACTGCACTGAGTAGGTGCTGAGAAAACTGTGATAATAATTTGTTTAAAAATGTAATTATAAAATAAACAGTCTTCATTTAACAGGAACTTCAAATCACATTATTACAAAAATAAATCTACTACAGACATACACACAAGAGTAAAACAATATATCTCCTTCAAAACAGGGATATAAAAATGTAAACAAAAGCATTGCCTGGGCTTTGTATATACATAACAAAGAATTGTAATGTCTGTATCATGATTATCACTCCATGGCTAAAGGTAAAAAGAGGTTTAGCACCTTTTTCCACTATTTTGCCTACACCTAGACAGAAAGTACCTGTTACTAAAAATAGCTTCAGGTACCCTAGCTGTCACAATGTGATTTTCGAAACCTAGATACTGATTTTATAATGGTGTCTGTAACAACTGATCGATTTTGTCATAAATTCGGGAAACTCTGTGTAAAATTCAGTTGATATTCCGAGCCAGAATAAGTTCAAGGAAAATGTGATGGGTCCGGGTGTAAAAAGAATACATGTATAGTGTTAATGAAGAGATCTGCTTATATTGGGTGTGCTCATTCTCTGACTGAATTAAACAAGATAATTTTGGAGAAAAAAACCCAGAAGATTAAATACATGTAACTTAAATTCTCTATTCTTTTTATGTTTCAATTAAGTGAAAAAAATATTTACTACTTGGTGGATTCGATCAAGCGACTACAAAATCCGAAAGATCTCCACATTACCACTAGGCAATACATCTAACACTTTCGGTAGCTGTATTCTTAATATATATGGCTATATACCTTATTGTATTAGAACAGACACTATAAATGAACTATTTGTCTAATATTCAGTATAAAAAACACATTAAACCAAAAGTAATTCAATGTAAATGTGAACTATTATACCTGAAGTACATAATTTTAATCAGATTTCTTTGGTTTAGAGTAGTTCAAACAGTCAAATATCCAATTTTTTATTTCATACAAACTATTTTCTTATATATCCCAAACTAAAGCTGAATATGTTAATGATGTCGTGCAAGATAAGACTCTTTCACTGTAGTAATCATACTTGCCAACCTCTAGCATGTGAAAATCTGGTCATGACCAGATTTGGAAAGTAAAAAATCTGGTCATAGCGCGTAACGACATTCACGACATAATTACCATGCATTTCATACGTATATACAATAGAAATATGTGTTAAAACTTATGTGTAATACTTTATTGCAAAGAAGCATTTTAACTAACAGTTGCCGATTTTGAATTTTGTAAAAAAGATCTGACACAGAAAATGGTAGGTTGTGTTCAGCTAAAAAAAATGCAAAAAGAGTTTCTGCTACATTAACCTTGCTTTTGAACTCTGTAAACGATGGCATGAAAGTTGTAAGTGACTTGGAAGACTTTTGTGTCTTAAAAAGCATTTTATGTACATGACTTAGCGCTTTTGAATGTTTAGTCAGATCATTTCGGGCATAAAATCCAATATTCAAATGTGCATTACATAGAATACAAAAAGCCTCGCTTTGTACTCGATAACTTTGTTTTACCTTGGGAACATTTTCCCAGATATGTTGATAGATATAAAAATATCGTTTTCTTGTTGTTGGGTTTGATTCCGCTAGCCCAGATGAAGACCTTTCCTTATTGGAAGCCATCACACTTAATGATTTAAACCTTCATTTGTCAAAACAACTAACGATAATTATAAACAATTACTGTGTCTGTTAAAGCCATCGGCATTGTTTACGTAAATCCAAGCTCAGCTTGGGTTCATAACTGGAAGTCAAACGCGCAACTTAATTTACGAACCAAATCCGGAAATCGGGAGATTTTCGGGTTGTTCGACAAAAATCGGATGAAAAGCGTGACCTGCCGGGTCTTTAAAAACAAATCAGGTGAAGGGTCGAAAAATCGGCTGTGACCCGACGAAATCGGGCCAGTTGGCAAGTATCGTAGTAATTGTGTTATATACGTTTCTTTGAATATATTTAAACTAAATATTTTAGGTGAAATCATATATCAAGTGCTCTATACTTCTTTGAATGACTATTAGTAGTGCCATACTAATGTATTGTAAACATTAAACAAGAGGCCCATGGGGCCACATCGCTCACCTGAGCAACAATGGCTTTATATGGGTGTTCAAAGGATACTGTGCCACATGGCCCCTCGGTAGAAAAAACAAAAAAAAATACCATAAAGTAAACTGTATCCAAATTTACACTTATTTTCCTACACTTAATCTATGACATGAAATATCATTTTTACCAAAAATAAGATCCTATGCAAGATAGAAAACAAAATTTTGGTAGGGGTACACTCTTAACTTCCAATTATCTTTATTTTAGTTCTGCCCCCTCACTTTATAAAACGATCAAATTATATATGAGAATATGCACATAGGTACATATTCATCTTCAACTACATTGTACTAGCTAGTTTTTGTATTTTATTAAAAAAGATTCCTATATGTGAAAGAGCAAAATTGTACCTCAAGGTGCTCAAATTAAAAACATTCAAATATTTAATTGGTCTTCCACATTATAAACGATTGTTGTTTACCAGGCGTGAACTTGTGCTATGTTTTATAACCATACTCACTTGAACTTGATCGATGAATACACTTGAATAAAAAATATTGTCATGTAATATGTTAAAGAGCTATTATACATGTATAATCAATGCATAGGCGGTTAGTGAGACATTTCTAGTGATAAATCAAATTTCAGCATTAATCGTAGCATCAATCGCAAGCTACAGAACTCACAATTCTGCTTGGTTTAATTGTGTCAATCTTTTGTTCACAAGAGTTAATTACATTCAACTTAAGATTTTTAAACTTAAGGTATTTCCTATTCAGAATGAACAAAACCATAGCCTCAGTTTTGGGAGCAAAGCTCTGTATCTTGCTTATAATTCGAAAATTGACTCAGCTGAAAATGATAAGTAAAGAGAAAATTGTAAATAAACAATTAAAACAGAAGAAATATTCAATAAAACAAAGAAAGGGCACAATTTTTTTTTCATAATATACATATACCCATATATTTCTAGCAGCAAAAACAATCTCCGTTCAAACTGAAAATGCAGAGCATCTTAACAAAACACGTTGCATTATAACCAACCATAATGTATGCTAATTCTGTGCAAGTCAAATATTAACTGTCTGATTTACCAGTCTATATTTGATTCGATACATAAAAATCCCAAAATACAGGCAATATTTCCTTTCAAGTTTAAAAGCATAAGCGAAATTCAAAACAACGTAAAACCACAGTCATGAGTGAAAAGGTCAACGCATCGAAAGATCGAATCTCAATTGACTTCACAAAATGGCACAAATATATTTAGCATGTTTCAAGTATCCCTTCGCATGTAAACTGTTGCACAACAAGCAAATACATCTTTGTCAGTTTGACCAGTTTGCCATGCGTCAACATTCAAACTTCGCTGCCTTACACAATGAACTTTCGTTTTCGATATGGAATACCAAACCCGAAGTTATAAACTGATTGACAGTGATTATCTCTTAATTTTTATTTTTGCTAATATCTCCAAATTGAAACAGAGTTCGCCAATAGTTTTTGCAATTTATGTTTTCCTTTCCATAAGGATTATTTTTGCAAAATTACATTGAATAAATTTGAATTTGACTCAATTGTTCTTGAGGAGAAGATTTTTTAAAATGCAACCCCCTTTTTCTACTGTTTCGAGGTTTTCTCCGTATTAAATAAAGATCGGTCTTTTATTTCTGCAATTTATAATCACCTTTCTATAGGGATGCTTTGTGTCAAATTTGGTTGAAATTGGCGAAGTGGTTTTAGAGAAGAAGTTTAAAATGTGAAAAGTTTACAGACGGACGGACGGATGGACAGACGGACGACAGACAAAAGGTGATCAGAAAAGATCACTTGAGCTTTCAGCTCAGGTTAGCTAAAAACAGAAAACTTGATAATGTCAAAAATTCTGACAATGCCCCTTTCGGTACCATCTCAACAGTGTTTTTGCTAAAAATCTTTAAAAAATTGAAATGTTAGTGCTCACCTTATGAGTGTTTACAACGTAACAGCAATCTTGATTTCCTATCTGTGAGTTCTTTCTGTTCTTGACTAGTACTCCTGGGAAACAAGCTGGAAAAAGGGCTCAGCTTTAAAATTTACAATGCAAAACAAAATATTATACATTCACCAACAGTAAAACACGGTTATAGCAAATATACTTAAAATGAATTGATGCTTACAGCAGAATGATTTTCATTACCCCGTGACACTTTTACATCTTTAAATGAAAGGCCTGAAGGCCTGAGCGGCGCATCGCATTGAAGGTAGCTAAAAACATCACTACAAGTTGTTAAATATCGCCATTGTACACATGGGGAAGGTGGCGCGCTTTTCCTCATTCAGTTGGACATCGTCTTATTTGTTTTATCAAGTGATAAAATACGAAATATGTTCCTAGCTATAGGAAGACAGCAACTTACTCTCATTTTAATATAAATATTTTATATACGAAAATATTTTTTTTTTTTACCTCTGATATTCGAACAATTAACGTCGCCGCTTTTAAATTGAAGTACGTACTGTTGTTATGCAAATTATCTTATCGGTTGACTGGTCCTCTGTCCCTATCGTACGTATATCGCATTGCAGGCATTGCCAGTCTATCTCATCTGCGTATTAATCTTTGTTTTGTTCTTTCATTGATGTTGATGTTTTTTCAATGTGTAAAGAAGATATCTGTTGTTATGATTTGTTGACGGGGGAAGTTTGACCGATCGTGTGACGTATCTGAGCAGGCCGTTACTTCGTTCAATCAGACTCTTTGTAGTCGCATATGTTCTTTACAACAGCAGAGCGTCTGGTTGATCAAGACTAAAATCGGAATTGTACACGGAATATTTCCTTCATTTAGATTACGCTAGAAAAATTTTTCAGAATACTGAGTCAATTATATTTATTAAAATTACAAGTAATGATTTAAATAATAAACATATGAAAGATATACTCCAGTATGTAATATGTTCTAATATGTACGGTAATATTGATTTTTTCTTGAAAACTTTGATTATTTATTTCGAAGCAAAACAAGTACAATTTACTAATTTTGTATCCAGACACTTGCCCGAAATGCCTCCAAAGGCGAAGATTGGTATTGGGCCAACTGACCTAAAGCAACGAAAGCTTTCATTCTTCACAAATAAAGCGACGGAAACTTTTTCATCACTAGACTCGGCAGAGGTCTCTGATTAAGAAGAACCAAATTTAATCTGCAACTGCCCCAGTAGAGTAATGTGCATACAAGCTTATCTTTTAAAAAAGATTGGTGAGCTAGCGCTGTAGAAATCATAAAACACAGAATCAGATTTCTAAAACATTGGTTTAAATTTCTGAATCGATTAATTAACAATATGAAGGCACAGTGGTGTACTGAAATTGTGCTGGAGTGGGGTCTCAATTTAAAATTGTGAATCTAGAGTGGGCTACACATCGGCAATGGCATAGCTCATTGGCTGTGCATTAATCATTATGTATCTACTGTAATTTCAATTTCGAGGTTAACTTTTTCAGGAATCATTGGTACTGTTTTGTAGCAATCGTATCCTCTCGGGCCTTTCCGGCAAGCTCGGAAAACATATCCGAAGTTGTCTTCCGAACTTGAACGAATTTAAGATAAAGCTAGCTACATGTTATTTATTATAATATTGAAAATAACTTTGCATTATAAGACCGAAGCTACTGTTACTTTTTGACATTAACGATAAAACACAAAACTTCACGTAAAGATGATAAAACGAAATTAAAATGGTACAGTTTATCTACAGAAGTACAGTATTCCCAGAATCCCGTACTATGGAGTCGAGCATGCGTATTCCAGTGAAAAGGACTAACATAGTTGCTAGGGTTAGAAATTAAGTATTCAAGTCTCAAAAATTCTCCAATGACATTTTTCAGTACTGAGAATCACTGATAATGAAAATTTAAAAAAAAATTCTTTTATATTATTTATTTTATTAAAAAGAACCTGAAATTGGTTGTTTCAGAGTTGGCATTTAAAAACCCTAAAAGACCCATCAAATTTACTTGAAATTCATCACAAAATAGCATAAAAATCAATTTTTTTACCCATCAACATTAAAATCCAGAGTGATCCCTGATTAGGAAAGCCAGAAGTCAAATCCATGCAAAATAATGTGGGGAAATATGCGTAGTTACAGAAAACAGAACACATTGTGCGCATACCTGTAACTTGAAAATACACGAACATATCATTAGACTTTACTTGTTTCAAATCATAAATATTACTTACTTTGTTAACCTATTTGATTTATCAAATTTCCCGTTTATTAAAATAAGCATAAATATATATCTTAAAAAGAAAGACATGTATTGAAAAATCGGCCACAGGTAAACATATTTATAACTATCAAGAAAGGAAATTCATAATGAAAACAGAAGTTTACAATGATTTTTTTTTCTAATAATCCTTTGTAGTACATAAGGCTTTAAAAATGTTCAGTAAGTTATCTGTGGTGAAATTATTCTATGAATCAATATAGTGGTTTTTTTTTTATTTAATTCAAAATCATCAAATGTAATTTGAATTTTAAATCAGGAAACTAGTTATTGTATAATATCTTTATTTTAATATCAAAGTTTTAAATAGACCTAATATTTAATATCTTACCGTAAATAAAATCAAAGTTCTACTTTTAACAAGCGTTATATAATTGTTTGATTACAACCCCTTTGTAGTGAAAAACGGACGGTGTACAAGTATGGTATACAAGTAACAGACCTAATTAAATTCTTAAATGAATTATGATGCCAATCAAAGTGATCAATTAGAGGCCTGGAACATAATAAAATATGTGCATAAATAGTTGTGTTGTGTATAGTACACTTATAGCCTAAGGGGAGTGTCTGAAATACCCAAGGTGTCAAGCGTTAGCAGTGAAGGAGCACAACAAAGGCTTCAATTAGCGTAATAGGTTATAGAATTATTTATATTCATGATTATTTGCAATAAACCAATTATCATTACATGAAAATGGTCAAAAATGACCCAAATGGTGTGTGAGCTGTTTTCAAATATCGGTTACAAATAGCACCTGCACGTGGCCATCCAAGCCCGCATTTTATTAATAACAGTTGTAATGGCGGCATTCACGGAGATAAAAAATAGGCAGTTCAAATTAATTTTTAAAGGCTATCTTGAAACAGTTTACTGATAAACAGACTTTGAGTATACATTTTCTTTAATTACACGCTATAACAATCATTACCTAAGGGTCAAATATTAATACATAAGTGATAATAAAGTAATGTTATGATGTATAGCGGGGTATCGGTTCTGTCTGTGTACAGTATAGGTAAAACGCCAGTATGATACCGGGGCTTCACCTAGGGAAAAAATATGTCAAAATCCTATAGGGATGTATAATACGCACCCCTTTCTCATGTTAAAAAATGCTGTGAAAAAAGTGTGCATTATATTCACCGGATTATGGTACCATGACATTTTGATCAAAAGTCTTGGTGCATATTATACACCCCAACTATGTTTTTTTCACATGCAATAAAACATGCTTATAACGAAGTGCCAAAGTCTGGTGATGTTACTTCGTTATAAGCATAATTCGCTATATCTATCAAGTTTACTAACTTTTCAATGTGTAGAAGTCACAGAGAATGAAAATCGTGTCACTGTAGGCATCAGTTCATAATAAGTATGGTCGCTATAACAGTGTTTGACTTTATTTTTAGCCCAAAATGTGCAGGTGGATTGGGGGGGGGGGGTACGATTTATACACAACTGTATATTATTTTTGGCAAATAATGGTATAGAAATCTATATGTCAGATTAAAAAAAAATAAACAACAACAGACTTACCTAACCACTTTTGAAAATGTGGGTCTGAGAACATTAAACCAAAATAATTTTAATGATGGCATTACTTTGAATACAAAGCTTTGTTCCTTGTGTATCAATATTGTTAAATTTGTGTTGTATATTTTCAAATGGTTGAAGATTTCAGTCAAAAACATCACATCTCCAGGAAAATTTTGAAAACAAAACTGTTACAATGTTTGACATAACAAAAGATTATAAGACAAATTGTCAACAGTACATTATATACAAACTTAAGACAACATCACTTGCAGTTCTTGAAATGATTGTTGATGTCTCATTGATAACAAGTATGTACTGTAAAAATTTGATTTGATAATTGATCAAGCTATTAAATATTACTTTTTCTATATTATGACACTACAGGGCTGTTGTAGACTATCCCAAAACAAATAACTCTGATTAACCCATAACACTACATCTTGTATACATCAACAAATGGCATTTAATTTTGGTCAAGCTTTGGAAATGCAAATGCCATTAATTGTAAAATTTGGAAAAAGTGTTTAAGTCCCTTTCACATATAAATCGCGGACAAGATGCCAGTCTAGATGCAATTGCTGTAGGCAATCATCGAACTAATTTTTGTTTTTGTTTTCAATGAAATTTTGATACAAAAGAAATCGCATCATCTACTTACCTTGTAATTTCGAAAATCTCTTGCAAAAGATTACAACCAACCGGTTTCTTTTCAATATCTTCTTTCTCTTCTAACTCTTTAAAATTCTTTCGTAGCACTGCCAGCAGACGTGTGCAGCAAACGACGGAACAACGTCACAAAACGGTGTGTCGATATTTCGTTCCACACAGAATTCAGATCCCTGAAATACCGCTCTATCATACTACCGGGTTAATGTTTTGTCCCCTTTTCGCACAATAAAAAAAACTCGATAGATAATTTTAAATATATGATATAAATAATAATGAATAAATAAATGATATAAAACATAATTATCTGTTGTATCTTTTTTTCCTTCAGGTAAAAGTGACATACGAGTTTCATTTTATCCGGCATTACTTCTGACCAATTGATACTCTCTTTATGACTTTTTTTGTCCACAAGATTTCTCAGAGATGGCTGCATAAATTTTCTTGAAATTATCAGGACTGATAGAGAACAATAATATCTCCAGGCGTTTTTTTTTTTTTTTTTTTTTTAAATTCACTTCCTGTCGTCCGTTTCCTGTCCCGCGTCAAAAAGCTATGGGAAATGAGATCTCAGAAACGAAAAAGACTTGAACCTCTAAACTTTGAGGAATGATTGACCTATAGTTGTAGATGTGTTTAAACTATTTTGTTTTGATCGTCATAACTTCCGGTCGTCACCGGAAGCAATTCAAAAATTACATTTTTACGCATTTTATTTGTTTAACACAAAATTGAAATATAAGTTTACACGCTTTCATAAGTCATCTATCCGATCATTAATAAACAAACAAAAACTTACTTCCGGTGAGATATCTCAAATATCTCAGGTACTCTTTTTAAAACAAATATTAATACAGCGAGATCTCATAAACTGTAAGTGACCAAGACACAAAGCTTACATGGCTGGTAGACATTTGATAGAAGATGTGTTTAACCGCTCTCATTTTGTCAACCGTCACTTCCGGTCCACAACGGAAGAGTTCGAACAATTCAAGTTGTTTAAGAGTTTAACTGTTTTTGTTTGACAATATAAGATAAGTTGATAGCCAATAAAGTCCTGTTGTGTAATGGTTAAGAAATACTAACTTTCATTTTCATAAAACACTTCCATTTGTCCGTTTCCTGTCCCGAGACAAAAAACCTTGTTTCCTAGAGATCTCAAAAACAGTGACAACTTGAACAATCAAACTTTGTGGGAAGATAGACCTATGTATGTATATGTGTATACACTATTTTGTTTTGTTCGGCGTAACTTCCGGTCGTCACCGGAAGCACTTCAAAAATTTGGGTTTTTTTTATATTTTATTCATTTTACATAAAATGAAAATATCAGTATACAATCTTACATATGTCATCTATAAAATGTTAAATTAGCAAATCAATTTTACTTCCTGTGAGATATCTCAAATATCTCTATGTAGCTTTCCTTTTTACAAATTTGATGTCCGCGAGATTTTTGTCACTGTAATGATTGAGAAACGAAGCTTTTATGATTGATAGAAATTTGATTGGGAATGTATTTAATTGGTTTAATTTTGTAAGCTGTCACTTCCGGTTCTTACCGGAAGGGTTCAAACAAATCATGTTTTTAACAAGTTTAACTGCCTTTCTTGGATGTTTCATCTAGCCTGATAAACAGTGATGTACGCTTAGCAAATGGACGAGAAATACCAGCTTTTGTTTTTATTAATCACTTCCGTTTGTCCGTTTCCGGTCCCGAGAGAAAAAATATTGTTTCAAAGAGATCTTAAATTTGGCAGGACGTAAACAACCAAACTTTGAGGAAAGATTGACTTATGATTGTACAAATGGTTAACATTATGTTTAGTTCGGGGTAACTTCCGGTCGTCACAGAAAGTACTTCAAAAATTGATTTTTTTTTTCATTTTCGTTGTTTTACATGTAAGTAACCTCTGGATATATCTTTCACAATAATCATCATATCCACTTTTTTTTCTATGTGAGAGAAGCAATGTCTTACAGTTAAATTGATACATGTATATCAAAACGGAAGACCTTTTTGTTGCTTTTGCAACAAGAGTCTAGTTATTATTATTTTTTTTTTCCCCTTTTTCTCTCGTGAATTTCTCAGAGATGTCTTGATGGATTTTTATAAAATTTTCAGGAATGACAGTAAATAAAAAGATCTAGAGGATTTTAATTAAAAATGTTCTAAATTCACTTCCGGTCGTCCGTTTCCTGTCCCGCGACAAAAAGCTTGTCACCTCGAGAATTAAAAAACGGTAAAGACTTAAACATTCAAACTTTGTGGGATGATAGACCTATAGCTGTAGATGTGTTTAAACACTTTTGTTTTGTTCGTCATAACTTCCGGTCGTCACCGGAAGCACTTAAAAAATAATTTTTTTTACGCATCAAATTTTTTGTCAATAAAATAAATATGTAAGAATAAATCTATACATAGGAAATCTCTGCGATGTAATATCAACAAAAAATTTCTACTTCCGGTGAGATATCTCAATTATCTCAGGTAGCTTTTTTAAAACACATTTTGTACCTGCGAGATCTCAGAAACTATAAGCGATCAAGACACGAAACTTTCATGGATGATAGACATTTGATTGAAGATGTGTTTGACCGGTTTCATTTTGTCTTCCGTCACTTCCGGTCCATACCGGAAGAGTTAAAAAAATCGAGCTGTTTATCAGTTTAACTGTTTTCCTTTGATATATTTTAGTTAGATAAATGAAAAATAATGTACAAAAGGCAAGTATACAAGAAATATTGAATACAATTTACATTTAACACTTCCGTTTGCCCGTTTCCTGTCCAGAGACCGAAAACCTGATTTCGACGAGATCTCAAAAACAGTAACGACTTGGACAACCAAACTTTGTGGGATGATAGACCTATGTATGTACATGTGTTAACACTATTTTGTTTTATCCGGCGTAACTTCCGGTCGTCACAGGAAGTACACCAAATTTTGATATTTTTAAAAATATTTTGGTTATTTAGCATTGAAGTAACATTTTAGCTATAGAAATACAAAAAGTCATCTACACATGGTAAAAAAAAGATCTAATTCCGGTGAGACATCTCAAATATCTCAGGTACCCTTCTTTTTTAAAAACAAAGTACCGACAAGAAACTGTGATAGATCAAGACTTTTATAGATATGGACATTGATTGAACATGTGTTTAACGGGTTTCATTGGGTCCTACGTCACTTCCGGTTAATACTTGAAATGTTCAAAAGCAATAGAACTTTTTTTAAAACTTTTAACTTTTTTAGAAACATTTTACTCAATGTGATGAACAGTAACGTACGTAGGTAAATGAACTAACATATCTACTTTCCGTTTTTTAAATCACTTCCGTTTGTTCGTTTCCGGTCCCTAGATAAAAACCTTTTTTCAACGAGATATTATAACTAACGAAAACTTGAACATCCAAACTTTGAGGAAAGACAAAATGTACATGTATCCATTTTCTGTTTAAAAGATAACTGGATTTTTGTGCAGATTAATACATGAGGAACGGAAGACCTTTTTGTTGCTATAGCAACAAGAGTCTAGTTATTATTATTTTTTTCCCCTTTTTGTCATATGAATTTCTCAGAGATGTCTTGACGGATTCTTATAACATTTTCAGGGATGACTGAAAATATAAACATCTAGAGGTTTTTTGTAAAAGATTTTCTAAATTCACTTCCGTTCGTCTGTTTCCCGTCCCGCGACAAAAAGCTTGTCACATCGAGATCTGAGAAACGATAAAGACTTGAACATCCAAACTTTGAGGGATGATAGACCTATAGTTGTAGATGTGTTTAAACATTTTTGTTTTGTTCGGCGTAACTTCCGGTCGTCACTGGAAGCACTTGAAATTTTTTTGTTTTTACATATTTAATTAATTTTCCGTAGAATAAAGATTTTAGTATAAATCCAAACATACGTCATCTATGCAATGTTAAACAAACAAAAAAATTCTACTTCCGGTGAGATATCTCGATTATCTCAGGAAGCTTTTTTAAAACATATTTTGTACCCGCAAGATCTCAGAAACTGTAAGTGATCAAGACATGAAACTTGCACTGATCATAGACATTTGATTGAAGATGTGTTTAACCGGTTTCATTTTGTCGTCCGTTACTTCCGGTCCACACAGGAAGAGTTAAAACAAATCGAGCTGTTTATCAGTTTAACTGTTTTTCTTTGATATTTTTTATTAGTTCAAAAAACAATGATGTAAAAAAGGCAAGTATACAAGAAATATTTAATACAATTTACATTGAGCACTTCCGTTTGTCAGTTTCCTGTCCCGCGATAAAAAACCTTGTCACCTGTAGATCTCAAAAACGGTGAAAACTTGAACATCCAAACTTTGAGATATGATAAACCGTTAGTTGTAGCTGTGTTTCAACATTTTTGTTTTGTTCGGCGTAACTTCCGGTCGTCACCGGAAGCTCTTCAAATTTTTTTATTTTTACGTATTTAATTAATTTTCCGTAGAATAAAGATATAAGTATAGTTCATTACATATGTCATCTATGCAATGTTAAATAATTTTAAAAAATCGACTTCCGGTGAGATATCTCGATTATCTCAGTAAGCTTTTAAAAAACATATTTTGTACCCGCAAGATCTCAGAAACTATAAGTCATCAAGACACAAAACTTTAATGGATGATAGACATTTGATTGAAGATATGTTTGAACAGTTTCATTTTGTCTTCCGTCACTTCCGGTTTACACAGGAAGAAATCAATCAAATCATGCTGTTTATCTGTTTAATCGTTTCACTCGATAGTTTTAGCTACGTCGATAAATAATAATGTAAAATAGGCAAGAAAACAAAAATTAACTATTCAAATTTTCATTTAGCACTTCCGTTTGCCTGTTTCCTGTCCCGAGAAAAAAATCTTTATTTCGACGAGATCTCAAAAACGGAGGAGACTTGAACAACCAAATATTGTGGGATTATAAACCTATGTATGTACATATGTTCACATTATTTTGTTTTATCCGGCGTAACTTCCGGTCGTCACAGGAAGTACACCCAATTTTGATTTTTTAAAAATATTTTGGTTATTTAGCCAGAAAGTACAGACCCTGAAACGTACTACTACACCACACGCTCGCTGCACGCTCGCTACACGCTCGCTAAACGGTTCACACGAAACGCTGAACGGTTTACACGAAACGCTGCACGCTTTGCCCGAAACGCTAAACGATTTACACGAAACGCTGAACGGGTTACACGAAACGATTCTCGCACGAAACGATTTGCTCGCTTTTCACACGCTTTGGACACGCTTTTATCCTGATCGATTCGGATCCTCTCGGATTTTTACCCTGAATCTGTTTGTAAGAATAATTTTAAGAAAACACGAAATAATAGAAATACTGATATTAGAAACATTTATGTACATAAGTATTGAATTGATTAATTAAATTAATTTGGTACTTATATTTAAAGCCAAAAATTTTTTAGTCACAGAATTAACCAAAACTACTACTTTTATAAATATATTTATTGCTCAAAAGAAACATCCATGATTCTTATTAGTGCCGTAAATAATAAAAATTTCAGAGAAAAAAGTTACCGTAACAAAATATTCAATACAAAAAATAAATTCCGTATGATTACAAACTGAAATCGGTTTTTCAGTATTCGGCGGGATATGTTTTTTCTTCTCACATTGGCATTTTTATTGGTTTCAGAGAATATGATGTAAAAATACTAACAGTAAATAAACCTCTAATTATTTACATTCATAAATTTGAAAGTTGTGTAAAATAAAATTAGTCACATAAGTTAGAAAATGCTATATAACAACCGATTATTTTTTTATGTCGTATCATTCGCGTAAATAAATATTCCGTACATAAAATCACAGAAAATAAATCAATCGATTAAACAATAAAGAAAGTTGTCATTACTGTTTCGGATTTCGGAAAGAACAAAAAATAAAAATGAATTAAATTTTTGTCTCAATATTCGTATACATAACCGGCGCCCTGCATAACGGCGTACAATATATCTATCATAATATATTTGAATTAAGTACAATGCATATAGATTCCCATAATAATTAATTGCATGTGTACATTTTAGGAAAATTTCAGTGTGTTAATTACTTGTTGTTTTCTGTTATCAGTGTTTAAATAAATAAAATAATAACTTGTAGAAGTATTTTTGATCGGGATTCAGAAGAATTTACTTCCCGTATTTCATAGAAATTAACAGTATATTTTCTTTCTATGTTTACATTTATTTTTGTTCAAATTAATGTTCAATAATCTATCATTAAAATTGTGTGCATCTTTAAATACTGATTCCGACTACCTTGAAGTCATTAAATTCCTATTGGCTATTGACAAAAGAAGAGACGCGTGACCATCCAATGAAAACGAATACACAGAGTTTGATTGACAGGTTCAGCCAGGTGCAGGTCTTACCCGATGTCCAAGGTTATGTGTGCTGGTTGTACACAGCCGAATAGTCTCAGTAACTAGTCTTCTTTCAATACTCGTATCTTTCTTTTGTTTGTTTAAAATTAATTCAATTTTGTAAAAAGATAAGTATATCCTTTCTTATAGATTTTTTTTCACGAGAATATCTACAAAAGAGTTTTGCCAATCACAAACAGTTTAAAGTAATGTTTAACACAAGCGCTATTTTGAAACAATTAAATTGTCAGAGAGTTCCAAACGAAATCTGATGAACGTTTCACACGGTTCTCGCACGCTTTGCCCGAAACGATTTACACGCTTTGCCCGAAACGCTAAACGGTTTGCCCGAAACGCTAAACGGTTTACACGAAACGCTTTACGATTCACACGAAACGCTAAACGGTTTACACGAAACGCTAAACGGTTTACACGAAACGTTTCTCGCACGAAACTCGCACGCTTTTTTGGTGTAGTAGTACGTTTCAGGGTCTGTAACATTTGAGCTATAAAAACACAAAAGGCCATCTACACATGAGTAAAAAAACGTAAAAAAGATCTTCTTCCGGTGAGACATCTCAAATATCTCAGGTAGCCTTCTTTTTTAAAAACAAACTACCCACAAGATCTCAGAAACTGTTAGAGATCAAGCCGTAAAACTTTTATGGATAATGGACATTTGATTGAGCATGTGTTTAACGGGTTTCATTTGGTCGTACGTCACTTCCGGTCTTCACTCAAAGCGTTTTAGCAATAGAGTTTTATTTTATAACTTTAGAATTTTTTTTAACATTTCACTCAGAGTGATGAACAGTAACGTAGCGTAGGTTAATGTACCAAAAATATCTACTTTAAATTTCTTTAATCACTTCCGTTTGTCCGTTTCCGGTCCCGAGACAAAAACCTTTTCTCAACGAGATATTATAACTAACAAAAACTTGAACATCCAAACGTTGAGGAAAGACAAAACAACGTATGGAGAAATGGTTTGCTATGTTCTAATCGATCCGTCGTATCTTCCGATCGTCACAGAAAGTATTTAAAAATTGACATTTAGTTGTTTTGTTTTGTTTAACTTAGAAATAATTTATTCCGCATTCTTTTACAGTATATATTGTATCCATTTTCTTTTAAAAGAGAAATGGAATTTTTTTAAACCGACAAAGACATTAGGAACGGAAGACCTTTTTGTTGCTATAGCAACAAGAGTCTAGTTATTTATACTAATTAAAAGTAATGATATAATTTTTAGTGTCAGAAGAGAAAAGGTCTATTATACTTTAAAATTATACTATGTATACCATGACTGACATTGTTTCTATTGCATGCATAATATGTTCAACTAAATATATGTAGTAGTATTGTTAGCTATGAGTCCTAATGTGACTTTTAAGATTATATTTATCAGCATTTAAATATATAATGCATTTCATTAAAATAAAAAGTACTTTGATTTTTAAAAGCTAAGCTAAATTAACACCCATGATAAAATAACCCTACAAAATGATATTGTAATCGATTATTCAATTTAAATGGTTTATTGACATCACCATGTTGGCATACAGTCAAAATGAAATCAAATGACAGACAAAAGAAAATTATAATATAAAGGCTACAGCTAAAAGACAGTTTTATACAACACTTATAGTCCCTGGAACTGTTTTCTCTGCATAAAACATTAATCCAAGTAGATACATAGACGTTTTGTAGTATTATAATCACATGGATTCACAATGTCTTTTATGGGATCAATACCACAGTACAATTTATTGATGAAATGTTATGTTTTCTGTTTCAGGCTTTAGAGGAAGGGTGCATCTGTGCGGACAGGATAATGTTAGGACAAGGAGCTTTGAGATATGGAAACATGCTGTCAAGGTTATTTGAAAGATCCTGGAACAATAACAAATTGTCAGACACCAAACCAAGAGATGTCCTGAGGTTCACTCTGTCCTGGAAACCATTTATTCATTTCTTGGAAATGTTTTGTGAGTATTCTTTGATGCATACTTAAATTCATAATCCTATTTAGAGATATAACAGCATCAAATGATTTGTGACTCTTTTTTAATACTTAATTTCTATAGTTTTACAATATCTATGTTTTAGGAATGCCTTATAATAACTAAATTCAACATGGGAATTGTTTAAGCTCCAAACGCTTTATGAGATAACGCCTTCCAGTGATAATCTAGCTGGTTTATGTTAAAGAACATGCTACAGAAGTAAATTGTTTTCAAATTGTATGTTACAAATTTTAAGTACATGTTTGATAAATTCGATGGTTTAAGAAACCATCTGTTATAGTATTATAGAATTGTAATATTGATACAAACATCACAGACCCTCTACTACAGCTACTAAAGAAAGATTATTATAAAATTGTTCCTTAACTAGACTTATTTGTTATGTGACTTTCAAACTACTGAAAAAATTGTACCTTAAAGAAGTACTTATGCATGTAAATTATAGATCAAAAAGAGAAATCTGGTGTGTTGTCGGAAGACTGCCAGCTACACTTCATACAGGCAGCCACTTTGCTGAAGGTAGCGATGGACACCCTGATGGAGGGAACGGTGCTGATAGGGGACCTAGAGATCATTAACAATGCCGTGGACACATTCATAAATCTGAACAAATCTATCTCCAAGCGTGAAAGAGGAAACGAAGGATTCGATGAAGCACTGGTTAGGGAAACCTTGATTCTGAGATGCAGAGAAGTCAGGAAGTTTGAAGAGGTCAAAACAAATGTCCAAGTCTTTACTCAAATGTGCCAGCACTTCAGAGGTAATTAGTGAATTTCATTTTAATTAAATTAACATGTACAGTTTTCATAAAGCCAAAATAATCAGAAATTGGTTATTAAAAAACTTGGTTTACTTATTCAAAACTAGATTTAGGAATATGTGTTTTACCTTATAATATAAACTCTTTCATCAACATAGTAGTGCATAAAGAAAGTTTATTAGATTCAACAAGAATAAAAATTGGTAAGGCACTTTATGTATTGAAATGCTGACTGATCTGAGAACAAGTTAATTTTTGGGGGCCAATGGAAAATGTTATTTATTGTTTTGTTTTTTGCAGTTGATCTTAGTGATATTGATCGAAAGATTGAAAAGTTATCAAATGTCAACAACAGAAAACTGTGTGACATTTGCAAGCCTGGTATAAGAAAAGAAATTTCTAACATTGAGAGCTATGATCCTGTTATGATAGCTTTTAATATTCCACCTGACATGCAGTGTATATTGGCCAATCTCAAGAGGTAAGAAGATTACAAATCAAAGTACTGAATGTTCTTACTGCTTGAGTTAGATTTTATAGGTTCAGTCTTGCTCAAGTAAGCAGCTAGCTAGAGTACATTGCAGTAAATGCTATTGGAGCTGGCATTGAGATGATTCTTACTTTTGAGAGTTGGGCTGTAATTACACATACCATACATTTTGATATCACTGAAATGTACGTTATATTCTTTTACCAAAGCCGTAATTGTCAGATTTGGTTTTGTATAGTTCATTCATTTTAGGTATGTACCACTTAAATGGTGGTTTTAAGAAGATCAGAAATTCAAAGCTTAAATTTCAACTACAGACAAACAGAAATTCTTTGAATTATTTTAAAGAGTTTAACAAAAAATTAACAAATAGTACAGACCCTGAAACGTGCTACTACACAAGTTGCACGGTTTGGTTTGTTACGCTTTTTGAACGGTACGGTTCGCTTTGTGAACGGTACGGTTCATTTTGTGAACAGTACGGTATGCTTTGTGAACGGTACGTTTCGTTTATTGAACTGTACGGTTCGTTTCTTGCACGGAACGGTACGGTTCGTATTAGAGGTGTAGTAGCACGTTTCAGGGTCTGTATTTCTGCATGTAAGATTTAAATAGATGTTTTGATACAAGATTAAAGGAAGTTGAAAAATTAAATAGCAGTGATTAAGTTCTCAGTTTTGTTATACATTATTTAATTTTCACCCTCTCACACTAGCAAACAATTTTGCCCCATCTTGAATTCACACAGACCCAGTTTTGTTGAAAGGGAGATAATTTGAGAAATTTGAATTTGCCCAGTCTTAAATTCACCATCTGACTAGGAGGGTAAAAAGAGCGAAAATAAAACAGGGGCGAATATTTTCCTATATACAGTAGAATAAATTTTAAAAAATGAAAATAAATGAATCAAATTATAAATCAAACCCAATTTGGCAAACCCTGAATATTCTAGAGGCTATTAAATATAGAGATATCACAGTAAGATGTTTTAGACAAGAAGTGCAATAATTAACAGTAAACAAATAAAAAAGAGTTTTTAAATCCATTGGTGGTGTGGTCTTAGACACTCTATTTCTTAGCCATGATTGTAAATGAGAAAACTGGAGATCTGGATATTTTGCAGACTTTCCCAAGAATCTCTGTTTTTGAATATGTGGACCAAACAAGGAACACAGGAAGTCAAAAGTAAAGGAAGTCCTTTGACGGTTGATGAAGTGATGGAAAATGTCTGGCATGTCACCTACCCAGCATGGATGAAGCTCAGCAACCGTATTGCAGAGGGAAATATAACATTCAAGGAACTTCAAGAACACTTTAAAAATGTGGCCACAGATGATTTAAAACAACAGCTGTCTTATTTACCTGGAGGCAAAAGAGACTGGGTAACCGAACGGCTTCAGCAGGTTCAGGAGCACCGGGAACTTCAACAGTGTGTCACCGGGGCCAGCATAATCCTGGATGTCGTCAAAGAGTACGATTTGAAGGGAAATTTTGAACCTTTCAGAATGATTGTGAAAATGGTAATTATTTTGTTTTTCTCTAATTTATTCTGCCTGGCTTTCTTGAATAAAAATTTGGAAAATTGTCATGATTTCTAGAGAGAAGTTGATTTTTCTGCATCATAAAGGTTTGCAATGGCTTTACAATAAGACATTTCAATCTCTCTTTTAGGTGCATGGTACAGACTCTGATTTTAAAATGAGCGACTTCAACAAATCATTGATGGATGCCTGTGATATCCTAAGAGAAATAGGTCCAAACGAAACAGAATGCCTTCAGGAGTTTATCAACTGTAAAACACTCATAGATTGGCTAAGAAAATCCATAAGCAGTAAGTTAGAATATTTTTGTTATAATGTGTTAAAATGCTGTAGGTGCTTCAGATTATTTGAGAAAATATTAATATTGGTTATTATTTTTTAATTACCAAGCACTGTTTAGCTTAGAAATGAAGTTGAGACCTCATAAAGATATAACAAGTATATTCATGGCTCCTGATTGATGAAATTGAAAATATTGACACTAAACAATAATTTGATCTGCTTGAAGAACTGTAGATTCCTTATTGAATGCTACATGTAGTACTAAGTCTGTCATTCTGGTATTTTTTAAAACCATAAGTAAGCAAAGAATGTGAGCTCCAAACTTTTATTTTGGAAATTTTTGTTAAAGTATGAATTAATTTAATCTTAGAAGTTTCTATTTTTCAAATTAAAAAGGTTTGAAGGAGTTGAAGGTTTTTGTTGACCTGGCCAGTATTTCAGCGGGAGAAGGTGACTTGGAGGTCGCCAGAGTGAAACTCCTTCACGCAGCAACCACTGGATATGCCCCACTGATTTTCAACCTTGATGATCAGTGCAATTACATCAGATTTTTGGACAAGTGCAAACTTGTTTGGAAGGTGCTGAAAACTGACCCGCAGTTACCATTAAAACTGGTAATATTTAGCGTAATTACTCTTATCTGTATGTGTTTGCTAAGTTGCACTAGAAAAATTCAGATGTCTTCATTAATAGTACTATATATAAAAATATATATTCTTTATCTATTATAGAAAGACACCAATAGACAGTTGGAATGGCTGAAAAGTGTGAAATCTGCCCAGGGTTCTGTAGAAGTGACATCCATGACACAAGCAGAAGCCATCAATTCCATAGGAATATATGTAGTGGGGAAGATTGCTCCAAATGTTCAGAAGGAGAAACGGGTACTGCCACTGCACTCCCTTCAACTTGTTTTAGGAGTGCAAAATTGATCAGTTAATTAAGAAAGTCATGGAAGTTTATATGATTATTTTCTTTTAATTGGCTGTCCTATTCAAATGCCATTTGGATGACTTTGATACATCTAGTGACTATGCTATTTTTTTTTTTTTACTAAATCCTGTTTGAAAAATTTGGGGATATTAACATAGAAACTTGAAACAATCTATAGAAATTTCTTACTACCAGTATACTCCTATGCATCTAGCATACAAACGAATTACACTGATATTCTGGACTTGAATATTTTGAAACATCTTGGGAGATTGACTTGAAAAATACATTGATCCACCACCCAGTTTCATTTAAAAATGTTGTTGTAAAGTTAAAAACAATCTTTAAAAATCGTGCATTTTCAATACCCCTTGGCATCTAGCAGACAAACTTGTTACATTTGTTTTTGACTTGTCTTGATTACTTTGTTCGTAGACAATAGATGATGTCCTGCAGTTGCATGTTCAGAAAGATGAGAAAGGATCCCGACTCCCAAAAAGATACCAATACAAAGAGCTGCAGGAACTACAGAGCAAGCTCATGCTTGTGGCCGGCAAGGCAGAGATGGGCAAGGACGATGTCGAACGATTCACCATTGTAAGATATTGTACTTAACCTAATATACACTTTCATTTTTGTAAGAGTTTGTTTCTATGTAAACTTAACAATGGATAATAGAATGGCATATCAATCTGTGTCCCTGTGAGAGAAAAACTTTTGGTGTGTAAATGCAAAAATTTTGGCCTTAAAGAAAACCCCAACTACAGAGTGGAGTTGACTTTCAATTTTATTGTTGGAATATTAAAAATAACATGATCATCATAAAACGTTGAAAGGTAAATTTTGAAATAAAAGTGATTCATGGAAATTCCTTTGATTTTAGGTATTGGATTCAATAATAAGTCTGTGCAATGTCTATATAAAACTTGTGTCATCTGGATGTGTGTTGTTCTTCAACTGGCAGGCTAAATTTTTGTGTGATCCAACACGTAAAAATTGTGCCTTTGTAAATTTTGGCAGTGGTGATGGATGCACTCAGTTAAAAGGTGGAAGAAATGAAGGTGATGATGTCAGTACCATTATTCCTAGACTGGCAAAGAGCATGGAAGTGTGTCTGGAAGAATGGTTGAAATACATTGACCACAAAAGGGATGAGTATCAACATCTGAACTTCTTTACTATTGACCAAATGGTCATTCTACAAAAAGAATTGGTTTTAATGGGAGGAGAAGTTGAACCATCTAATCTCATTTATCCATTGTTATCCATTGTAAAACATGACTGCACCAAAATGGATTTGATTGGTGCTTTGAAAAAGGCCAAAGGTGACATATCTCAAAAAGAAGCTGAGCAGGAAGTTAAAATGAAAGACAAGGAAGAGGAAGTTAGAGAAGATCCTGATGAAGAAGACAATACCAAGGCCATAGCTGTTGCAAAATTCATTGCAGAAATTGTAAATTCTGGTTATTCAGATAAATTGGCAAGAGAGGCCCTGAAAAGTGGACTTGATCCAGAGAACATTGAGGAAGGTAAATACAGTCCAGGAAAAGACTTAGTGATCAGAAATAATGTATTCTCATAATTTAGGGAAATTGGCATATACAGGTCAAACATATATATATATATATATATATATATATATATATATATATATATATATATATATATATATATATATATATATAAATTATGAGTGCTAGTTTTGTAGATGTTTTTCTTCTTGCTTATGTAGTTTTTATTTTGTTGTCATGAAGAAGGGACGGGTTGTCCCAAAAATTTGACAATATTTTACTTTATTGTTCGTGTCGTTGGTTATTTTTAGTGCTTTTATATATATATATATATATATATATATATATATATATATATATATATATATATATATATATATATATATAGATATATCGCATAGCCCCCTAACTCCGTCACTACCCTAACTCCGTCACTTTCGGGAAACTCCTCGCCGTTTGAAATCAAGTGCGATTATGAAGTCATTTTTTGCATGTCAAAAATCTTCAATCAAATGTCAACAATGTACAACGGTTAAATTTAAGAATGTGTTCAAACATAACAAAATTACACCCTGTTCATTTTATGCAACAATAATTGCGTGAAATCAGCTAACACCTTTTCACGGGTGCACTAAAATAACGATATTTCTGACGTGCGGGCCTATTTGATTATTTACAGTGGTCAGTCTTTTTAAGAGAGGTCAAGATGAAACATTTCACATGTAATTTATTTTTTATTAAGGTTATTAATACATTTTTTTCAGTTCGCAACAGCGTTTATTCACTACACTTGATCATAACGTCAAATCGCGCATGCCGTAATTTTTGCCTTATACAGGGTTACAGATAAATACGGTATGTCAGTATTTAGAATATGCTACATTTATTAAAAATGTAATAAATAAATAATATAATCATCAATATATTCATTATTGATATGATATATTTGAAATATGTAAGGACAGTAATCAAACGGCATCCATAAATTCTGCAAAGGTCATGGTGATTGTTGTCACAATTAGGACCCACTTTTTTATTCTGGTGATCATTTCACTTTGATGAAATGATATACAATTTAAATTGTATACACTGATTTTACTTATTATAGCTTGGCCTAGATACAAGTTGAGTTTAAACTAAATTGTTAATGTGTCTTCATTCCCTGTTGTATCATGGATCATGTGGGTGACGGAGTTAGGTTCATAAGTTATGATAGCACGTGTGATAAACGTCGTATTCAGAGGGCTTATTTGAATAATAAAAAAAATATTTTTGTTAATAATTTTACAAATTATAACGTTTCATGTTATATTTAGTGATTGCAAATGATAAAAACCGCAAAAAATAATTTGCAGAGAAGCGCAGAATGTTTTCTGCTTATGGTGACGGAGTTTGGGTACTCGGGGATATATATATATATATATATATACTATTTATATATATATATATATATATATATATATATATATATATATATATATATATATATATATATATATATTTATATATATATATATATATATATATATATATATGTGTGTGTGTGTGTGTGTGTGTGTTTGTGTGTGTGTGTGTATTATATGACACATGGAATGGCAAATTGACATTTGAACTGTTGTTTCCACATCAGATAAATAACAGCATTTAAAAGTGGAGAAAGGCAAACTTGAATTTTGCAAATTTAAGATAAGATTTTAGATTGACTGGTGTGAGGTACATTTTGCCCTTTCACATAATTATTGTATTGAGTTAGATTAAAATAAAATATATTGATCAGTCAAAGCATTTGTATTTTAAGTACTGAGAATATAGAGCTGAGTTCTTAGTATAAGATAATGTATGTGTAAACAGTATACCCTGAAAGGTAAATCTTTGAATTGTGATTATGAAAAAGATGTTCTTTGAGGTTACATTTATTAAGGAATATTGGTGTATGCTAAATTAAAAACCAAAAATACATTTGGGTCATAATTTCATATATGTATTATCTTTTCCTTTCTCTGAGAAAGTGTTCACACTTATTATATAATGTATTGACAGGAATTGTGTGGTGCATTGATCATGAGGACCTGGTAGTGGCTGATATGGAGACAGAGGTCAGTGAAAACCAAGTGAAGGTCAAAGTCGAGGAGTTTGAAGGCTGGACAAAACCTGGAATGTCCATCTCCACCATCACACAGAACATCCTGTCTGGACTACACTACGGCAAAGAGTAAGTTGTATAGAGATAGACAGATCAAAAACTTATCAATGAGTCTTTTAAGAGTCATAATTTACTCATGCATTGTTCAATTGTTTTTCTGTTGAACTTTAATTTCTCAGACTACCTGCTCTTGTTTTGATATGAAATCACTAAGGTTTTATTAAAGAAGGTTTTTTAAGGAATATGATTTTGATACAATATTATTGCAGAACTGCTGAAGAGGACACTTTGTTACTGAAATTGGAACAGCTATGGAGTGAGTTTCTTTCCTCCATCTCCTCCAGTATGTCGGATTATCTCAGTGTGGAACATCTCGGGATCATTCTGAGGAGACTCGCTGAGACTGGTCAGTAAGATAAACGAGGAAACTTCAATTGATTTATAAAAACTTTATTAATTCAAGTGGTCAGATGAGCTAAAATTTTAATTTTTAATTCGAGTTGTTACCCTTGCAAAACCTGAGGTCTAATAGTTCTCTTAAAAATGCAAGAGATCATTCAATTTTGTATATTTATTTTTTTCTTCAGAAACATTTACAGTGAACAGACCATTAATACCTGGGTTTGAGAGAGGTTCTCCAAATCTACTGCTCTGTCCTCAAGGTATAAATAAAAATATTTTGATATCTATTCACCATTTTATTACATATTTTACTTTAGTCACAAGAATTCTTTGATTTTATTTTTATACTTACTTGTCTAGTTGAATAATTTGGTTTTACAGATGAGATTCTGAACACTGTACTCACAATATACAGCCATGATCCAGATCAGCCACTTCCTCAGTCGGATGAGATCCTGATGTGTACTCCACATACAACCCTGGATGAGGTTCAAAAATATTTTTAACTTTATGATATTTTTGTAATTTCATTGAATTTAAAATGAAAATTTAAGACAGTTTTCAACCAAATACCTATGCTATGACTGAAACAAACTTCAAACCTGATAAAACCCAGCTGCTCCCATGTTTAATAAGCACCCAAAAAACAAAGACATTAATTTTTTAATCAACTTGAAGATTTTGGAAAATCATTGATGCGCATACCTTTATTAAGGTATTCCAAGTGTTTAAAAGTCCTTGCGCTCGATTAGGCCCTAAACATTTGTCTTAGTAAAACATTAGATCAAGGTTAGGCGGGAAGGTTAAAATCAATAACCTGCAGGTTTAAGCCAAGGAATCCAGCTCTTTTTATAAGTGATCCATTTTACATTTTCTCGAAGAAATTGTAATTAAAAGATTTTTATTGCACAGTGCTCATAACTGTTTATTTTAAAAATGCCATTTGGTGTTTGACTTTAACCCTCTAGTGCCCAAACCCAATTATGTCAGTCAGAAAATTCTGACTTTTATAAATAAAACTTGCATCATCATTTTTAACAGGAAATCGGATAGTTTAACGCAATATCTCAATTTTTCTACATTTTACAGCTTGTAGCATATATGCTACATTTGGCATTACCACTTCATGTTGCATATATGATACAAATACTCGAATAATTCAAATTGAAAAAACATTTAATTTGCTAAAATATTTAAATAACTGACAACAATTATAAAACATAACAAAAAACAGACTTAAAATTTTTAAGTATAACCAGCAATAGGTCAAACTAGAATAACCAATTGTCAAATCTGAACAACTCATATATATGGCACTAATGGGGAAGCATTGTTGAATGTTTCATTTTCATGAAAAAGCTGTAAAACAGTTTCTGTCTTTGTTAGACAAAGATGAGCACACAGGCACCTGACATTTTAAATTTTTGTCATAATAGAGATAAATACCCAAATAATAGTAATACACAAGGTACCCATCGCCGCCATCTTGGATTTATTTCAAACTGTCACATCAGGTGAAATTTCTACTTAAAACTCATTGGTTAATTATTTTTTGACCTTTTTAATCTCCCGATCGGTCATTCAACATCTAAGCTTACAATTAATTAAACCAAAATGGTTCATTACACCTGACATTAATAAAAACCATCCTTCAACCTGCACCTACTGCCCTAGATATGAAACAAAAGGCTAAAGGGGGACGGAATTTTTCTGCATTGCGTCAGATATACTAGTATTTGAAATTGTATGGTCAGGAACCATGAGTTTGAAAATTGGAGTGGAGTAAGAAATCTATCAGGAGGAGCTTCCTCAGGTTTTCCCTTAAAATCAGTGTATGGGTCTTTGTACTGCTGGTTTGAGCAATTCCATTCCTGGTTTTGCAGCTGAGGTACATGTAGTACATCTAAATGGTCTGCATCTTCAGTTATTTCACATAAATTCAATTCCCTGAGAGGAGGATCACTATGATTTTTATACTATTTCTCTCCTTGGTGTAAGCTGCTTCCAAGGGCGGGGGGGGGGGGGGGGGGGGGGGGGTGTAAATATTAGGAGTCAGAATCACATTCATGAACAGAGGAAGGCTTTTGATTTTTTTAGTTGATATAAAGTCTCAAAATCATGAGTCAGATGATTCACACTCACTGATAAGAAAAAAAATAAACATTAGAAATAAACATCCAAAGTAGAAATGAATGATTTATTTGCAAAATACAGAATTATTAATGCAAAACCTGTATATTGATATCAGGATAGTTTGTGTTTTATTTAACTGTAAAGCAAGTGTTTAATGCCCAATGTTTCATATGTGATACATAGATTTACCTTAATATTATTCATTGATAAGCAAAAAATAAAAACAATCTTTCGAAATAAATTGTGTAGTATTTACTGTACATAACAATACACATCACAAACAACTGTTTATTTTTCAATATTCAAGTTATTTGCAATGTGTAAAGTGCCCAAAATTTAAATGAGCTGTATTTTCTGTAAATGCCCGGTGTATCATATAATATACAAAAAAATAAATTCCCGATGTATCACATATGCAACACATCATTTCAAATAAATTTTTGCATTCAGTTATGTATTATTTTAGGGATTTTTCATACTCCATTCAATTATTTGATCCTTTTGAAAGATATTTTTTAAGTGTTCTTACAAATACTCACTATGTACTCTAGAAATTGACTGAGGAAACTCTGGCTCTGTACAGTGTTATGTTCTTCATAGAGGCAGCCATGTTTGATAGGGTAAACAAGTCATGTGACGTAGAGTTAGGTTAAAATCCAAAACTAAACTTTGCTAATATGATAGTGGAGAGTTCAAATCAAAGGGAGATAATTTATTATATACAATAATTATCATTAAGCATATTATCCAAGTCCATGTAGCATACAGTACAGCTCACGAGTATCCCGACACCCACCGTGTAAAAAACACGGTGGAAAACGGTCTGTGTCGCACCGTGCACACGGTGTGACACCGTGTATGTGTATTGGAAAATTCAAGAAAAAGCACCGTGTCGCACCGTGGCCGCCTGTGTTACTCCGTGGCCACTGTGTTACTCCGTGGATATCGTTACCTGAGACGTTGATAGAAATAGCGTACGTTTAGAAATAAAGAAATTATGGCTAAACAAGGGTTGAAACATATATATCCTTTTCACATTTAAAAAAAAAGAACGTCGACGTAAGTTGCACGGACCCAGACAGTTGTCGAGGCTGTCAACGTGAAGTTAATTTTTTGTGATCTGAAAACTCGACGTAAATGGGTACCTTTTAATTCATTTGTACTTAAATAAATTGAAATAAATTCACCAAAAATATTAAGAATCAATTAATATATAATCAAAATTCAAATCAATTTAATTCATCTTGGTTTTTTTCCCTAAACACACGTGATGTTGTAACTGACGATCCTATTAAAATGTCGGGAGCTTAAACGTCATATTTATGTTATCTGTATACACTTTCTGATTTATCAATTAATTTACAGCCTTACTTTAAACCAATTAAAAATGAGAAATGAAAACATTTCGATCATGTTTTTCTAAAAACATGTGCCGTTGATGTGCTGTGGTAAATAACAACCCCATATTACCGGTGACTCGAATAATTTGGACTTCAGCTATTTATGTAGCAATAAATAAACAAAAAATCACTTTTGTATTATAGATTATAGATAAATACACGAACAAACTCTTGTTAAATTATATTCAAGCATCGTACTTGTATTAAAAATATTCCCGCATTTCATAAAATAATGTTCAACTTTATTTCCGTATAGCTGGTAATGGCCTCGTGATTTCACATGAAAAAAATCACTCGATGCGATGTACGGAAGCTGATCAGATACACAGCATTGTCTTTCATCTTGGGTTCTATACACAACAGGTGTTATTGTCTGTCTTGTTAGGTGTCATTGGAATTTACAACTAACTTTGTGTATATTTGGACGTCTGACAGGTGTACTCGAGATGCCGTTATTCACACCTTTCCGCGAACACCTGTTTGGTAACTCATCACAACCCGTCTTGTGTATGGTCTGAATATATCTTACGTCTACTTTGTTAGTTCAATGATTTTTCCTAATCTCTAACAAACAAAAAAAATTGTCTGTAGATATGTACACAAACAACTACACGTAAGACTATCGGCGCGTGGATCCGGGGAACAATTCAGCAACTGTATAAATGCGTGAATTTCAAAGTATTGACTTGCGATAAGAAATTATTTACCGGGTACACATACATGTATATACGAAAAAAACCTGATTGATTAAAAAAAGATGAATGAGATAATTCCGGTCACTTTTTGCAAGCATTTAGAACACACAACTTTATTGATGTGAAAAAGCGTCGAAATTTTAACGAAAAATCTTATTACATCGTGAACTTTACAAACTTTTTATCATTGGGTTTAAATCGTTATTAAAACCATGGATCTAAAATAACTGAATTTAATTCATACAAATAGAACTCTGATAATTCTAAAATGATTGCACAAAAGTACGGAGAGAGAGAGAGAGAGAGAGAGAGAGAGAGAGAGAGAGAGAGAGATTTTACAACTTAATATTCCAACCCTCATACATGCAGTATAAGAATAAAGAAACTAAACATTACAAACACCGAATACTTCATTGTTAAACATTTTTATATTTTGCGGACTTAAAAAAACAATAGAACGGCATTTTCCCATATCATGGAAGGAGCACGTGGTCTATCTCGCGGGCTGATTTGATTGACAGGGATAGCACGTGGACCCTGACAGCATATATTCTATCGCAATTGTAGGGAAAAGGGTTCAATATATTGGAAACTATAAATCTAACTTATTACACTGAATTACAAGTAAAATGTACTTAAATCAAACTCATACTGGTATTCTCTTTCTCTCTCTCTCTCTCTCTCTCTCCCTCTCTCTCTCTCTCTCTCTCTCTCTCTCTCTCTCTCTCTCTCTCTCTCTCTCTCTCTCTCTCTCTCTCTCTCATATAACGATCATTAAACAATCAAACAGTAATTATTGCAATACTGAGTAAACTGTAGTTCCTTGGAACACAAATAAATTCTAAACTCAAGTTGCTATACAGATGAAATAAAAAATTTCAAGTACCGATCCACGGATTCTTAGCGCTATAATATGTACCGTGCGGTACTACAAGGTACACGTACATCACACATACGTAAAAAAGAAAGAAAATTTAAAAATATATTATATATAAAGCTGTATAATTATATTACTTAGAGAAAGTACATTTGTTTTCGACAACCCGTTATATTTGTTATCGTTGAATAGAGTATAAGTGAGAAAAGATCACAGTTATGGTTCTATGCACTATTGAAACTGCCAAACTACAGTAACTACGATTACTACTACGTTTAAAAACGGACTGAAACAAAAACTTATGGAACCGTTTAATTGAATGTTAAAAAGGAAAAGAAAGTGTTAGTGATTTAATTGATCAAACTTTTATATGGGCGATATCGATTTTTAATATCAACAAAAATCAACTGTAACAATCACATACGTCTGAAAATTACGTGCCTAAGAATTTTATTTATTTCTATTTCTTTGTCTTTTTCTTTAATTACGTACATCAATAAATATTTTATTCTTTATAAGTTTTATTCCTAAATCCTCCTTTTTTCACAGGTAAATAGCGCGTGTTACACCGTGTTATTGTCCGTGTTGCATCGCGTTGCACCGTGTCGCACGGTGTTTTTTCTCGTTCCGTGGCCGTAACACAGAACAATAGATCAAAGGTACCGACACTTCCACGCTCAGCGTGGACTTTCAAACACGGTGGTCGGTGTTTTTGTCGGGATACTCGTGAGCTGTACTGTATATGCTACATGGGGCACTAGAGGGTTAATATCTGTCCACAATGTAGTAAGCTGCTGCTTTGTCACTGTAGGTGGAGATATTCTGGAGGAGGGCGGTGTTTGACACCACTGACAGAATCCACTGTCTTGTCAGTGGAGATCTGTTGGACTATGAGGTCAGTGACAGGGGCGAGAGGAGACTGGACTACCATATGCAGAGAGCAACAGAGAAAGGTTTGCTAGATAACCTTCATGCCATATAAATATAAACAAGCCTTAGACAGAGTTTTAAACAATTTTCAGAATTGTTCAAATTACTTGTAATCATGTACATTTTAGTCAAATTTACCTGATTAATTCTGTAGATATCCCCTTCAAGCTAGTGGTGGTTTGTAGCACAGAGAGGGAGAACCACTCTAGAATTGTGGCAGCTCTTGACAAATACAGACGCCCACCCCTACCACTTCTCTCTCATGAAAAGACGGCGGAATACATCAAAGAGAAGCTGACCTTTAACCTCAAGAAAACTCCTGTAAGGCCATCAGCTGAGGCTGACAACGAGAAGTAAGTCTTATTTTCAGTTGTCGTAGCAAAAATGTGTAGAACTTACAATGGTTTGATCATTGTGTGGTTTAAAGCTTTAAACTGATGGTTTTTTAAAAGTTAGATATTAAGCGAAAAAAAGGTAAACAGCTTGTACATGGAGATATCTTTATTTGGATTTATTCCTTTCTGTAGTTTCTGTTACCAAATTTTATCATGAATTAAATGATAAGATTCTGAAAGTGGTTTGACAGTTTCAGCATCATAAACATGATTGTAGTACATAAACTTTGTACACTCTAGTTGCACAGTTCGAGTGGTAAAGTCTTGGCGAGCTGGAGTTGGTAAAACCCTTCACATGAAAAGGTTGGCTGAAAAAATACAAAGTCTCTACTCTGATGTTGTCAGAACTAATAAAGCAGTGGTGTCCATTCCACTTCATGAGAGGGAGATCAACATTGAAAGCATTATGTCTGTCCTTCTACAAAACACACTGCATCCTGGGAAAGTAGAACCTAGATTGTTTCACATTGATTTGTCTCATGAGGTAAGGTTTTTTGAATTTTAATTGTTATACAGCACCTGCAAACATATTTTGTGGGGAATCATACTGTCCGCCTGTTTGTTTAAAAAACAAACAAAAAACAAGGAACACTCTTATACATAAATTGCTCATGACTCCATCCTGAATTTAAAGATGAACTCGTATTCTAACCAAGGGTCTAGAGAAAGCACTTCTCTTCAGCAAAAGAAAAACTAGCCAGCCCTATGGTTTGAACACCTAACTTAAATTGACTTTCACTTTGACATATTTAAAATAGATGATATATGCTGCTGGTCAAAGACAGCCATTGTACCAAGCTTTGACTCATAATGCATTTTCATACCCTGTATTTGTTTTCTGACAGTCGAGTATAGAAAACTGATGTATTATTTTATCTTAATTAGATAAAAAAAACCACTGTCTTGTCTACTCAGTGAAAATGGAGGTCATGAAGTTCCTTACTTTATTTTACTTACTTTGTGATTAAGATTATTGTTCTACACATCCTGTATCATATACTCTATAGGTCCAGGAGGGCGTGGATTACCTGCTGTTCCAGTTACTGATTCTGGGCTGTCTCACCAACAGCACCGGTCATGTGTGGAGAAAGCTGCCCTATGACCTCTACATAGTGGAGACCATGCCCCTCCTGGCCAGGGACTTCCAGGATCAGGTCTGAGACAGATTTTTTAACTCTGTGTAAAATTCAAGTAAATTAGGTTTGATAGCTCTTAAGGTTAGCTTAGACATAAGGTAACCCGTAAGCAGGCCTAGATTTGAATCTTGGTCTGTCATGTTTTTTCAAATTCTTCACTATTCAAACACATGACAAAAGCAGGATAAATGATATGTTTGTCAAACACAATTGCATCTTGTTAAAGGACCACAAAATTTGGAAATAAAATCTTCTTGGCATCTTAACAAAATTCCGGAAATATTGTATTTTTCATGAACGTGCAATGGGTTTCTATATTGGACATAGGTGGTAGTTGAAAGTATGTATATTTTATGTATAATTTGTACAAATAAGATTATTACATGTTTGCTATACTAAATTGTAGTCCTTTCATGGTTAATTTGCTTATTTTGAACTATAATTAGCTTATAATTATTTTAAAAATATAGCGCATAGAAAAATTCAACATATATGGAGTAGACTGTGTCACAATTATGTACAAAATAAATTAATTAGAACTATAAGCTTATCAATTATAGATGAAAATATGGATATTTCACTATTTATATCAAAATTGACGCTATAGTAAATAAAAATGAAGTGAATATAATTTAATCTAAACATTGTAGATAAAAACCATGCTTCAGTAATTCCATCATCATTTGATAGTAATATACATGCAAATGAAGACAATAAAAAATTAATCTTAACCTAAGCTTACCTAAAAGCACCAAAGATTATACAATTTTGCTATTTTATTTCAAATTGATAGAGAGGCTATATAAAGTGCATGCATAGATGTCTGGACCTTTTACCAGATGTGACCTGTCGCTCTCCATTAGAAAGTGTCAAGAAATACCAGGGGAATGCTCCAGGTATAGGTTTCCTTGAAAAGAACGTGAAAAAGTTTATATGATCACTTTAAAAACTAAAATGAAAACCGGTTACATTAAAAATATCCATGTTTATATTCCTCAGAATGTTAATATTATTCATCAAGGGTCAAGGTCGCAGACAAATTTTGTTTATTGCAAGTCACAAAGAAATCATACAAATTACCGAAGCTCACTAAACTTTATATCTGATATGCATTCTTGCCAATAAACCTTAGACTTCTATCAAGGATCCAACATTCTTTATCAAAATTAAAAGAAAAAATACTCACCAACTTTGAAAATTTGTAATAATGGTTAACTTTAATGACACTCAGAACAGAAAAAACAAGTGGTATTTTGCAATTTAAAACTTGCTATGTTAACAATTGTCCAAATGTGCTGCATAGATACCTTGGAATAGATTATTGTAAGGTAGTCTTCGTAGTAAACCATGGTTAATTTATATGAACCTCTATTTTGACTGATGAGAAACTCAGCTTGTTTCTCTGTGGCAGACATTGGTGAGAGTGACCTGTTGTTTGATGGTGCGGAGTTTACGAGCTCCATGTTCCAGCGGCCGTTCCAATACCTGTACAGACTGGACATGAATCGTGGCCTGAGGGACGTAAACACGAGAAGGACAGAGGGGAACCGCCTCACCTGTCTACAGACCCTGCTCAAGTAATTATGTCTACAGACACTAGTTAAGTAATCATAAATACATACAGACCCTGTTCAAGTAATGATAAATGTCTACAGACACTGCTCAAGTAATGATAAATGTCTACAAACACTAGTCAAGTAAAAATAAATACATACTGACACTAGTCAAGTAATAATTAATGTCTATACTGGTACTGTACCAGTTATCGGCTAAGACCAGTTATCGGCTAAACTGAGGGTTCGGGTTTATAGCATGCGACTCTCCGAGATTTTTTAATTCAGTCGTCTGTTTCGAATAAAGAAAAGTAAGTTTGCTTGAAATCTTTCTTGAATATGTTTTAAACATAAGCTTTAACGATCATTGTTTACCGCTGATTTACATCTTTGCACTTTCAGCTATGGGGAAAGTGACGTAATAAGTTAAAAATAGAATATGACCTCTTTGTGATACGTTATTATATCCCTTCTTTGATTTGACATATAATATCAATACATCTAAAATTTCTAAACAAAAGAAATTCACTTAATTCTGAGAGATTCATGGTGCAGTTGAACGCCTGGTTGCACAATTATGTATTGAACAGCATACGTATTTATGTATTAACGTATGATGATAAACGGATAATTTTATGAGTTTTGTTTATGTATAGTAACCCCTACAACCTATAGGCTGACCCCGCAAGGGACATAATTCAATTTAAACTTTGCAGAACATTAAATCAACATGTAAAGGGATTTTACTGTGTTATTATCACGAAGTCGATAACTGGTACAGTAAATCGTAAAAACTCGGCAAATTCGGAGCGTGCTAAATAGCACAAAAACAATATGTTTGGTTTTTAAATGATGATATAATCTAACAGATTGATAAATTAGGAGTTCACCATTTAAAATATGTCAAGTTTTATTCAAATATATCAAGAAATAAGGAAACACGAAAAGAAAACGTAAAATTATAGCCGATAACTGGTACAGTGCCAGTACACACTAGTCAAGTAATAATAAATACATAGTACAGACACTGATCAAATAATTATTAATGTCTATAGACACTAGTCAGGTAATAATGAATACATACAAACACTGCTCAAGTAATTATAATAAATGTCTACAGACACTAGTCAAGTAATCATAAATGTCTACAGACACAAGTCAAGTAATCATAAATGTCTACAGACACTGCTCCAATATATAATCATAAATGTCTACAGACACTGCTCAAGTAATGGACATTATATTCAGACCCTAGTCAAAAAATCATAAATACATTCAGACACTGTTTATGTAATCATGATTATATACAGACACTGCTCAACTACATGTAATATCAATATCAGTCAGACACTAGACAAATAGTTATTATCTGTTTAAAAACACTGCTTAAGTAATTATAAATGTCTAAAGACCCTACTCAAGTAAGTGTAAATGTCTACAGACACTGCTCATTTTATTATACCTGTCTACAGACACTGCTCAGATAATTATAAATGTCTATAGACACTGCTGAAGGGGTTCTACATACATGTATTTACAGACATTGCTCATTGACAAGTAATCATAAATATCTCCAGACAGGCTGTAGTAAATATATGGGTCTCCAGACACTGCTTAAGTAATTATATGTGTACAGTCAAAGCTTAAGTTATTATACAAAACAGACACTGCTTATTAAGTAATCATTTTTGTCTACAGATCCTGAATAGATATGTAATTTTAAATGTCTACAGACATTGCTCAAGTAATCTATATGTAGACAGATATGTAATTACGACTTAAAACATTTACAAGTAATAATTTAATAGTGAATGTCAATTAACATTTTCAATGTTCAATAGATATATACACAAACTATAAATGTTTAGACAAACCGTTCATTGACAAGTATTTATACATGTCTACAGACACTGTATAAGTAATTATGCATGTACATGTCCAAAAACATTGCTCAAGTGATTTTAAAATTTGTCTACTCAAACTGCTCAATTTTACACATCTACAGACACTGCTCTTACTAGTAATGCATAACCATCTACAAATACTGATATTAAAATAATCCTGAATATTTACAGACACTTTTGAAATGGTCTTTAGGATTTGAATTGTATTAATGAAGAGTCTTTATAGGCTTATGAATGTCATCTATCTAAAAGGGGTAACTGAGCAAAACTTTATAGAAAGTGAAATGGTGGAAAAGTCTTAAATTGATTGATAATATGATAAAAGTTTTCCTTTCAGGCACTGAGGAGTTCCTGACCCATTTTCTTTTAATTTTCAGGCATTGTGGAATTCCTGACCCATCCTGGGCAGAATTACGTCATTTTGTCTGGTTCTTAAACACTCAGCTGGTGGACTTTGAGAGATCGGCTTATCTCTCCCAAGCAGCTGCAGAAGATCTTCCAGGATTTGCTCAGTTTGTCCTGAGATTCCTCATCCAGATGTCTCGAGTATTCAATCTTAATTGTTTTGTGATAAGATATGACTAAGTCTTATGTTTAAAATGACTTTTATGGTTTAAAATGTTTAGAAGTAAAATATTCTTTCTTTGAATCCTACTTTTTCCTGTAAAAAAGCATTGAAAAAAAATCTTAGAGTTTAGATTAAACATTTTAGGTAATTATAAAGTGTGGAAAATGAAGGAAGTTTTAGGAAGGTTGCAACATTTTCAAAGTAAATTGGCTAATATTTGGACAAAACTATTGCACCTCAATTACAGAACTTTGTTTGGAATTGTTCTTATTAACAACTTTTGATTTTGTAGGACTTTGCCACTCGATCCCTGAATATGAGTGAGGAGTCACCAATACAGATGTTGAAGAGGATAGACTCTGCGGATGAAGAGGAGGAGAAAGATGAGGCAGATCTACGACAGTTTCAGCTCAGGAGGACTTGGGAAAGCAGGTATCAAAAAATTAATCTAGAGATCAATGAGCTTTTCAATTGGTACATGCATTATTTGATTGGAAAGCTGATTTTTTCAGCAAAGATTCCTAGACTACTGGGTATGCAATCTATTTTTAAAAAATGTCTCAACTTTTGACCAGCATATAGAAATTTCTTTACAGCCCCCATCCCTACCTATTCTTAAACATGGATCGCATTACCATGACATTCCTTGGCTTCAACATTGAGCGACAGACCGGTAACCTTGTGGATGTCCAGACTGGGACTGTGCTGGAAGCAGGGATCATGCAGAGGAATTTACAGGACGCACTCAAGAGGAACAGAGTCCCCATCAATGAAAACTTTGACAGTCTACCAAGGTAACACATAACTATGGGGTCTAGAATAGTTTTGATCTTGCCAGTTCATAATTATTTCTGTTGTAATATGCATATACATATATAGAGCTGGTGATAAATGGCTCCTGTTTTGTTACAGAGAAGAAAAGCTGAGCAAGCTGTGCAGTGTGATGGGGGTAGATGTTCCTTATGACCCTGACCCGACCTATGAACTTACAACAGATAATGTGAAGAAAATTCTGGCTATCTATATGCGCTTTAGGTACCCGAACATCATGCTGTTTAGTTTAAAGAATACAGTTTACATATTTTGAATATTATTTTTCTAGTATCCTTATTATTTTGAAAAATGTAATTCTTTTTTCAAATAAAAGAGGTTTCTGATTACAAGACGAAGAAAAAAAACGAATGAATTTAACAAAAATTCTTATTTTCACTACCTTAAAAATCTACTCAGTACTTGTATATTAAGTTTTTACCCTGTTTTAGATGTGACATCCCAGTGATCATCATGGGAGAGACAGGGTGTGGAAAGACACGGCTTGTCAAGTTTATGTGTCAGCTACAGTGTCCTATTGGTGTGAAAGTACAGAACATGGTTCTGATGAAGGTAGACACATGTATTGATTCAGAACTCTATATACTGTCTGCTGTGTTAAAACATTTGCTTCAGTTCTGTTTATTTAATTTTCATTCAGCTCCAACGTTTGCTGAAAAAACATTTTTTTTTAAATCATGGGATAGAACTGTAATATAAAACATTTAAGATATTTAAAAAAATATTTTTTTTTATTGAAACATTAATGAATCATAATTGTGATACTCTTTAACATTTTTACATGTAGAAAATGATTAAAGTTGTTGGTTAAAAAGAAAATGAGCTATTTTTTTTTATCCTATCAAGAACTCTTGCATGTAATGTATCTTTTGAATATAGGTCCATGGAGGCACTAGGAGGAGTGACATCATCAGAAAAGTGGAGGAAGCGGAGAGGATAGCCCAGGAAAACACGGCTAATTATGGACAGAAACTGTACACAGTGTTGTTCTTTGATGAGGCCAACACCACGGAGGCCATCGGTCTGATTAAGGAAATCATGTGTGACCACGCTATGGAGGGGGAACCGCTGAAACTGTGTCAGTCCCTCAAAATCGTGGCCGCCTGTAATCCTTACAAAAAGTATGTTTACAAATCTTTGTTATGAATTAGCTTTGATACGAGTTTTAGTAGATCTTTTACTTTTTATGCTCTAACTAGGAAAATATCTCTTCAACGTAACTTCTTTCTGTATCTTTCTGTCTGTCTTATTTTTTTGCATTTTATCTTTGTATGAGTAATACATGATCATAATATACATGTACATGCAATCGTAAAGACAAAAAACTGTGTTCTAATTACAGGCACTCAGAAGACTTAATCAAGCGTTTGGAACAGGCAGGATTGGGTTACCATGTTGATGCAGAAAAAACAACAGACAGAATGGGTAAGTATTATCAAATGAACAAGTCAACATAGTTATGTACTTTAATGTTGTTTACTATCAGTGGTAAGTAAATTAACTGTTTCTATCTGTGTGACAGGTCGGGTCCCCATGAGGAGACTGGTGTACAGAGTGCAGCCTCTCCCCCAGAGCATGCTACCCCTGGTCTGGGACTTTGGTCAGTTAGACACCAAAGTGGAGGAGATGTACATCAAACAGATGGTCCTCAGATATGTAAGGATGTTTTAGTTAATAATACTATTTTAAGGTACTTGATTCCTTTCTTTTCAATTTTTTGGATTGCATTAAATTTTATAGGATCTTCATTAATTTCCTTGCTTTCATACTCTATGTCCTATAAAAAACTTATGGTAAAATAAATTTAAGATTAAGTTTTTGTTTCGACTGTCCGACTGCTATTCAGCTGGTTCTGTTCATTAGCTGTTCATATGTTTGTCACTGACTGATATAGTAATATTGTTTATGATTTCAGATACGAGGAGGAAAGCTACCCAATGAGCCTAATTTAGACACTGCTGTCAGTCATATTCTGACGTCTGCTCAGGAATTCATGAGAAATCAAAAGGTGAGGACAAATTAACTGAAATAGAAAAGGAAGAATCGGAGTACTTCAATGATAGCTTTCTAAACTGCATGTTGCTGCATCTACCATTGATTTTGAAATTCAATATTTAACTTTACACAGCATCATCAAATGCGATGTTATAGTTTTCAGCACCTGGTTGTGTTTACAGGATGAGTGTAGTTTTGTGAGTCTGAGAGATGTGGAGCGAGTTCTAGAGGTGATGAGCTGGTTTTACAGACAGACTCAAGGAGACGCCACTTTGTTTAACTTAATGGAAAAGAAGGAAGAGACAGAGTCTGATGAGGAGGAAGAAGAGGAGATGGAAATGGAAGCTCAAATTCACCAGGTCAGTGACAAACTTTCACTTTGGAGAGCTAGGGTGGTGTTATTAGCACCAAGAATGTAGTCTTAACTTATTTACTATATCTTTACCTTAATATATGATCTTGTTAATAGCCATAGTATTACCTGGTATGTGTGTTTTATGATTATTTGCAATATTGACTTGTCTTTATTATTACGCGTAAGTGGTTAAATTCAAACAATTCATATTTGAGCTTTTGCAAAACAAGATCTGATATCTCTATGTTGACCTTGTTGTTTACAGCAAGTGAATGACGTGACTAAATCCCTTGTCCTTGCTCTGGGCGTCTGCTATCAGGCCTGTTTGAAAAACAGGGAGGAGTTCCGGGAGAAAATTGTAAGAGAATTCCGACCCCCTTGTGTGCTC
Source organism: Magallana hongkongensis (assembly GCA_015776775.1). Taxonomy (NCBI): domain Eukaryota; kingdom Metazoa; phylum Mollusca; class Bivalvia; order Ostreida; family Ostreidae; genus Magallana; species Magallana hongkongensis. Next base: position 16,000,945 of record CM027471.1, read on the forward strand.
CCCAAAGGTCCTGATCAGATGGCAGATATCATAACAAGGTTTTAACCATCACATTTCCTTCATTACATTTTACATCTTTTCTATCCATTTTTCAGTGCACATATAATTATCAACAAGTGTTAAATTAGGACCATCTAGCAATGATATTTCAAGTTGGTTTACCCTTATATATTTGATGATATCCTGATGAGAAGTCGCTTCGTAAAGATAACTTTGTGATTTTACAGTATCAATAAATTTGATGTTCTTTTGCAGATGCCGGAATGTTTTCTTGGAAATCGACAACTTGGGACCAAACATAGCTAAGAACCAGGCCCTGAGAGAGAATGTTTTCATGATGGTGGTCTGTATAGAACTCAGGATCCCCCTCTTCCTGGTGGGAAAACCCGGAAGTTCCAAGTCCCTGGCCAAGACCATTGTGGCTGATGCCATGCAGGGAAATGCTGCTCATACAGAGGTTTACAGGAACTATAAACAGGTGAAGGCACATTCACAATTACATATATACAACAACAGTTTTGCAATGACAGGAAATAATAAATCTTTTTGCACAGTTGACTCTATTTTAATCAGATTCTGTTGGGTTCCCTTGTAGGTACAAATGGTGTCCTTTCAGTGCAGTCCCCTGTCGGTACCAGAGGGAATTGTGGGAACTTTCCGCCAGTGTGCCATGTACCAGAAGGACAAGGACCTCAACAGATTCGTGTATGTGGTGGTGCTGGATGAAGTGGGGCTGGCTGAGGATTCTCCCAGAATGCCCCTCAAGGTCAGAGACAAGCAGGAGCCTTTCATCTGAACAGCTTATTTTTAAATTTGGTCTATAAATGCAAAGCACATAATTGAAAAACAATTCTACTTTATTCAAGGTCATTCATAAAAAAATGAGATCAGTTTGATTTGTTGTTCCTTTTGAGATATACTAGTAGTTACATGTATGTAGTACGTGAATATCAGATATGCATTTTGTTGATCAGACGTGAGATATCATGACCTTGACATCTCTCCACATTTAACCAATACAATGTAAACAAAATCATGGTAACCTGTAAATCTTGTGATAAAATGTGATAAAAACTAAGTATAAATTTATTTAGTGATATGTTACTTTGTCATTATTTTGTACTTAGGTATCTTATGATCTATTCATTGATCAATTCTTTATTTGCTTAGACGTTACATCCGCTGTTAGAAGATGGTTGCCAAGGAGATGAAACACCAGAGGAGCATAAAAAGGTATTGTCTTCGTGTACTTGTAAGCACTGTTCATTGCTACATCATGAACGGACTTACATAATTATATTTAATATAATTATATATCACTATGAACTTTGTGTGATTATTTCCTTGTATTTATTTTGGTGTATAGGTCGCATTTATTGGGATTTCTAACTGGGCTTTGGATCCAGCCATAATGAACCGAGGAATTCTGGTGCAGAGAGAAGTGCCTGACTTGGTTGAATTGATCGAAAGTGCAAAGTAATATACCTTTCTGAAACAAACGAAAAATTTAATTTTTTTTTTTTATTTATGCACAGATATAGTAGATACAGACATTTCATGCATTGCCAAAGATTAATATCATGGTGTTAAAATGTTTTAAACAAAAGGTTTGATCTCTTGGTTTAATTCTGACCATTGAGACACTCAATTTCTGTGAAGTAATTTATCAGCAAACAATTTTAATATGATTGGACATTGTAGGGGTATCTGCTCTGGAGACAGTCACATAAAGAAGATGATTAAGCCACTGATTAAACCACTGGCCGAATCCTACCTTGCAGTTTTTAAAATGGTCATCACACGTAGGGAGTTCTATGGATTAAGAGATTTCTACAGGTAAAATCTAGATCATATTTCGTATTACTTTTTGAAGATGGAATGTGTGATATTTAGAATTAATTATTCAAGTTCATTAACTATTTCTTTGAGAAGTAAACATTTGCATGGCATAGAAAATCAACAAAATGAATGAACTTTACAGGAAAAGTTTAATTTGTAAAATCAATTGCTAGAAGTATTCCTTTTCTAGTTAGGGAAGTTCAATGAAAACAAAATGTGCTCTGTGAGAAAGATTTTCACTGTTCAATTAGACTCATACTTCTAAGAAACTCTTTCTTTACAGTCTTATCAAGATGGTGTACAGCTTTGCTAAGAGAAACAGAAAGAAGCCTACATGGCTGATGCTCCAGCACTGTATTAAGAGAAACTTTGGAGGATTTGAGCACTCTGGTGGAGAGGATCCTCTGGCCGTGTTCTCTCAGAATCTAAAAACTGTGGAAAAGATATCAAAAGTGATTCTTTTTCAAATGAAACTGATCAAATTATCAAAAGGTGTACCTTGCAAAAAAGCCCATGTTTTTTTTAAAGATTACCATTTAGGAAAAAATGAATACTTAAAGTCTCTTTAGTTTTGCCATCTGTTATCAGGAAACTAGCTCTACTGAATAGGGTTCTATCTGATATCTGATTTCTACATTGAAAAGAAGAGCACAAATCTTATTACTAAGAGAAGGCTTGACTTTATATATATATAGCTCCAATCTGATATATAGAAAGTTGCTTTTTTTCAAGGTTGAACATTAAAATTTCAGGCAAACGCTGATGATCCTGACTGTAGTCCAGCTGGTCTGATTGAAGCATGTCTGAAGGGAGATGGAGTGGACAGGTGATTACTGTTAAAATACTAACATTAATGTAGTACTGTATTACTTCTAGCCAAAACTAATTCAGGCAAGTAGATGATGAATTGTTTGATATTTATCATCACTCAAGGCCTTTAAGCTTCCTATTTAGTTCATAAAACACCAAAATGAGTTTGTTTAAAAACAAGAGAAAACAGAGTTTGATACATTTTTCATGTTACACACAACAAAGGTAACAATGTAAGAATGGGTTATGCCATTAAGGTCTTCCGTTTCCAACGGAAGACCTTATAGTGATTGTAATGTTTCTTATTAAGGTCTTCCGTTTCCAACGGAAGACCTTATAGTGATTGTAAGGTTTCTTTTTAAGGTCTTCCGTTACAACGGAAGACCTTATAGTGATTGTAAGGTTTCTTTTTAAGGTCTTCCGTTTCCAACGGAAGACCTTATAGTGATTGTAAGGTTTTTTAAGGTCTTCCGTTTCCAACGGAAGACCTTATAGTGATTGTAAGGTTTTTTAAGGTCTTCCGTTTCCAACGGAAGACCTTATAGTGCTTGTAATGTTTCTTTTTATTATTAAGGTCTTCCGTTTCCAACGGACGACCTTATAGTGATTGTAAGGTTTTTTATTATTATTTTTTTTTTTTCCTTTTTTTGTCCACAAGATTTCTCGGAGATGGCGGGATAGATATTTTTGAAAATTATCTAGAATGAAAGACAATGATAATATCTCTAAGCGTTTTTTTCATTTTATCAAAATTCATTTCTGGTCGTCCGTTTCCTGTCCCGCTTTGGAAAAGCTTGTTACCTCGAGATCTAAAAAACGGTAAAGTTTTGAACACCCAAACTTTGTTGGATGATAGACCTATAGCTGTAGATGTGTTTAAACTATTTTGTTTTGTTCGTCGTAACTTCCGGTCGTCACCGGAAGCACTTCAAAAATTATTGTTTTTACGCATTAAATTTCTTTTCCATAGAATAAACATAAAACTATAATTCTATACATAAGTTATCTATGCGATGTTATATCAACAAAAAGATTCTACTTCCGGTGAGATATCTCAATTATCTCAGAAAGCTTTTTTAAAACACATTTTGTACCCGCGAGATCTCAGAAACTATAAATGATCAAATCATGAAACTTTTATGAATGATAGACATTTGATTGAAGATGTGTTTAACCGCTTTAATTTTGTCTTCCGTCACTTCCGGTCCACACAGGAAGAGTTCAAACAAATCGAGTTGTTTATCAGTTTAACTGTTTTCCTTAGATATTTTAAGTATTTTTAATTATCAATTACGTACAAAAGGCAAGTATACAAGAAATATTTAAAACAATTTACACTGAGCACTTCCGTTTGTCCGTTTCCTGTCCCGAGACATAAAACCTTATTTCGTCGAGATCTTAAAAACGGTAACAATTTGAACAACCAAACATTGTTGGATGATAGATCTATGTATATACATGGGTTCACATTAGTGTGTTTTATCCGGCGTAACTTCCGGTCGTCACAGGAAGTACACCCAATTTTGATTTTTTTTAAAATATTGGGTTAATTAGCATGGAAGTAACATTTAAGCTATAGAAATACAAAAAGTCATATACACATTATAAATAAACAACAAAAAGTTCTACATCCGGTGAGACATCTGAAATATCTCAGGTAGCTTTCTTTTTAAGAAACAAAGTACCCACAAGATCGCAGAAACTGTGAGAGATCAAGAAACAAAATTTATATGTATAATTAACATTTGATTGAACATGTGTTTAACGGGTTTCATTTGGTTGTACGTCATTTCCGGTTCTCACTTGAAGCGTTCAAAGAATAGAAGTTTTTTTTTAACTTTAGATTTGTTTGAATATTGTTTTATTAATTTTTTATGTTTTAATATTGTTTTAATATAAACGTACCGTAGGTAAATGTAGTAAAACATCTTCTTTTAATTTCTTAAATCACTTCCGTTTGTTCGCTTCCGGTACCGAGACTAAAAACCTTTTTTTGAAAGAGATATTATAACTAACAAAAACTTGAATATCAAAACTTCGAGGAAAGACAAAACAATTATGAAGATATGTTCACTAAGTTCTAAATGATGCGGCGTAACTTCCGGTCGTCACAGAAAGTACTAAAAAATTGACATTTTGTCTTTTGTTTTTTTTTTATTTCTTTGGAACTCCTTTACAGTATATGTTATATCCATTTTCTGTTTACAAGAGAAATGGACTTTTTGTACAGATTAATACATAAGGAACGGAAGACCTTTTTGTTGCTATAGCAACAAGAGTCTAGTTATTATTATTATTTTTTTTTTCCCCCGTTTTTCTCAGAGATTACTGCATATATTTTCTTGAAATTTTCAGGAATGATAGAGAATGATAATACCTCGAGACATTTTTTTATTTTTTGAAAATTCATTTCCGGTCATCCGTTTCCTGTCCCGCAAAAAGCTTGTCACATCGAAATCTCAAAAATGGTAAAGTCTTGAACAACCAAACTTTGTACGATGATAGACCTGTGTATATAGATGTGTTTAAACTATTTTGTTTTGTTCGTCGTAACTTCCGGTCGTCACCGGAAGCCCTTCAAAAATAGTTATTTTACGATTTAAATTCATTTTCCATAAATGAAATATATAAGTATAAATCTATACATATGTTATATATGCAATGTTAAGTCATCAAAAAAATTCTACTTCCGGTGAGATATCTCAATCATCTCAGGTAACCTTTTTAAACTACATTTTGTACCCGCGAGATCTCAGAAACTATAAGTGATCAAAACACGAAACTTTCATGGATGAAAGACATTTGATTGAAGATGTGTTTAACCGGTTTTATTTTGTCTTCCGTCGCTTCCGGTCCACACCGGAAGAGTTCAAACAAATTGAGCCGTTTATTAGTTTAACTGTTTCCCTTTGACATTTTTAGTTAGATAAATAAAAAATAATGTACAAAAGGCAAATATACAAGAAATATTTCATACAATTTACATTGAGCACTTCCGCATGTCCGTTTCCTATCCCGAGACAAAAAACCTTATTTCGACGAGATCTCAAAAACGGTGACGACTTGAACAACCAAACTTTGAGGGATGATAGACCTATGTATGAACATGTGTTAACACTATTTTGTTTTGTTTGGCTTAACATCCGGTCGTCACCTGAAGCACTTCAAAAATTTTGTTTTTTTCATATTTTATTCATTTTACATAAAATGAAAATATCAGTATACAATCTTACATATGTCATCTATATAATGTTAAATTAGCAAAAGAATTTTACTTCCGGTGAGATATCTCAAACATCTCTATGTAGCTTTGTTTTTTACAAATTTGATGTCCGCGAGATTTTTGTCATTGTAAGTGATTGAGACACGAATCTTTCATGATTGATAGAAATTTGATTGGGGGTGTGTTTAACGGGTTTAATTTTGTCAACTGTCACTTCCGGTTCTTACCGGAAGGGTTCAGACAAATCATGTTTTTAACAAGTTTAACTGACTTTCTTGGGTGTTTCATCTAGCCTGATAATCAGTGATGTACGTTAAGCAAATGTACGAGAAAAACCATCTTTTGTTTTCATTAATCACTTCCGTTCGTCCGTTTCCGGTCCCGAGACAAAAAATATTGTTTCAAAGAGATCAGAGATGTGAACAACCAAACTTTGAGGAAAGATTGACTTATGATTGTACAAATGGTTAACATTTTTGTTTAGTTCGGCGTAACTTCCGGTCGTCACAGAAATTACTTCAAAAATTGATTTCTTTTTCATTCCCGTTGTTTTTATTAGAAGTAACGTCTGGATATATCATTCACAATAATTATCATATCCCCTTTTTATACCCGCACTTTCTAAAGAAAGTTCGGGTATATTGTTGTTACCCTGTTCCGTCCGTCCGTCTGTCTGTCCGTCCGTCCGTCCGTCCGTCCGTCCGTCCGTCTGTCACGTTTTACTTTCTCAAACTGCTCTTACATCTTATAAACCAGCAAACTGAACTCTTGGTGTTTGATTTGGGGTATCATGTTGTTTTGTAAAAAGGTTTCAAAAATTCTCTGTTAGTCCTGGGGGTCAAATAATTAGTAAAAAATGACGTTTTTTCACAAAAAACCTTCTTCCTCGAACTCCTCCTACATTTTCAACAGCAGACAAATCATCTTTTGGAATATGTTTTAGGGTATCCTATAGATGCGCAATAAGGTTTCGGAATTTTCAATTTTGTCCTGGGGGTCATTTAATGGCTGAAAAATGACGGGTTTTTTTTACAAAAAAACTGGTTTCAAAAACGTCACTTTTTTTTGGCAGTAGCCAAATGATCTTCTAGAATATGATTGGGGGTGTCATATTGAGGCGTGATCAGGTTCCAGAATTTTTTTTTTTATTAAGGGGATCAGTGGGCAACAAAAAATGACGTTTTTTGGCCAAAAAAATATGGTTCCCAGAACTCCTCTTACAACTTTTGGGGTAGCTACGTCATCTCTTGGGATATAATTGGGGCTGTCCTATAGATGTGCAATAAGGTTTTAAAAATTTAAATTTCATCCAGGGAGTCAAATAGTAGCAGAAAATTGACGTTTATTACTAAAAAACAAAACATTGCTCCAAGAGCTCCTCTTATGATTTAATGGATAGACAATCATATCTTGGGATATGATAGGGACTGTTATATAGATATGCAGTAAGGTTTTAAAAATTTAAATTTCATCCAGGGAGTCAAAAAGTAGCAGAAAATTGACGTTTATCACTTAAAAAAACATAGATCCTAGAAATCCTTTTATGATTTAATGGATAGACACATCATATCTTGGGATATGATAGGAACTGTTCCATAGATGTGCATTACGGTTTTGAAAAATAAAATATAACCCTGAGGCCCATTACCTACCGGTACATACCTTTTGATGCCCTTTATGGATCAAGAATATATATGGTTTAGTGGTGGGGATCTCAACCGTTTTCGAGATATTCGTGCACTTCCTGTTCAAGGGGGGTCATGACCACCCCCAGGGCCCATGACCTACATACCGTTTGATGCCACTTCACACAAGGAACAAGAATATATATGGTTTAAGGGTGGGGATCTCAACTGTTTAGAAGATATTAAGGGACTTGCTGTTTGAGGGGGTCAGGACCACCCACAGGGCCCATGTCCTACATAACATTTGATGCCCCTTGACATCAGAAACATGAATATATATGGTTTAGGGGTCATGATTATAACAGTTTCTGAGATATATAGTAATTTCAAATTCCTGGGGGGTGGGGATGACCCCAGGGGTCAGATCTAATAAACCCTATATATTGCCAGTAACAGCCAATATATGATTATGAAAACCCTATATTATTATCTTTGTCCGTTTTCAAGTTACCATTTACAATAGAGTCTACGATTCTTCCTACAAGGTTCAATGTTAGACCCCACACCCTTTTGACACCCCCCTCCCCCGAAAAGTGGTTGTCTAACCCAAAATGAGAAAAATCAAACCAGGGTGCACAACTAGATATGCAGGCCTATCAAATCCTAGAGTTTTGTACAATTCTGTTCAGCCATCTCTAAGAAACAAGTTCAGAGCAGGAAAGAAGAAAAAGAAGATGAAGAATAATAATACATGTATTAAGAACCGTACAAAAACAATAAGTCTTCAAATTTCATTCGGGAGACTTAATAATAAAGATTAAATAGAGATAGGATCATCAAACATCAATAATTTAAAGATAATTGACAATTTCTGATTCTAAGGGGGTCAGGATGACCCCTTAGGGTAATGACTTACATGCCATAATGATCTGATGCGCCTGCATGACCTAAGGAGGAATAATATCTTTGGATTAAGGTGGGGATGGTTTTTATGATATTAAATAATTTCAGGAAGAGCATTTGGGATCATGACCTACATACCATCTTAAATGCCTTGAACAAAGAAACAATAATATAATATGTACATGATATATGATCGATCAATTTAAGAACACAGATATAGATCAATCATCTGTTTTGTAATACTTCCTATGTATATATACATGTATATGTATTAGTTTTTGTTTTGTTCTATACTATTCATGACTGTAGTATGGCTTAGTCTTATTTTAAATAACATTAAAAAATTGTCAAATATATGACTTGGAACCCCCACCCAAACAAACTCAAATATAAACTGTTCTCCCCCCCCCTCCCTTGTCGAATGATCTATCAAAATCAAAATATAATTTGGGTGTCTAAAAACTTACATAAACTGGTAAAAAATGTTATTCTTAAAAAAATTATATTACACCTTGCATAATTGACAAATGATCTATTGAGATATGATCAGAGGTCATATTTCTACCTTGGGATCAATAAGTAGTATTCATTGACAAGTTAAAATTAATAACAATAAATTATTCAAATTATAAATGTTTATATCCACAGTCACCCCCCCCCCCCAATCTAATCTGGTTAAAAGATTCAGTCTTCTTAATACATTCTTACATGTGTACAGAAGCACATTTTAAATCATTTCTTGATTGCTTTTTCTCTTGTGATTAACATTTTGGATTAACAAAATGTTATATATGCATCACTTCCATGTGTATTAATCGCCTATTTGGGGCAATTGTAAAGTTTCCTAAACAAAGCAGTGACATATCATTAGGCTAGGAATTACCTGGCACATGGATCAAACACTACTGTATAACATATGAATAAGATAAAATACATTATTATGGGGGTTGGGGGGTTAAAGACAACACCTGGGGGTCATTAATGTACTTTACACCATTTGATGCATCATGCATGCATAATGACATTAGAAGATATTTTGTATTTTCCTGTTTCGTGGGGTCAGAACAGTCCCATAAGGTCATGACCTACATTGTATTTGATGCATTATAATACATTAGGAAAGAAATACTCCTTCCTTCCTATTATAACTCATATAAAAATGATAAGTGTCTACACCTACTTACATGTAATACACAAATTTAATAAGATATTGTTTATACAGGGTCAATATGGGGTCAACTCAATAGTGCATGATCATGCAGTCTGACAAATGAAAAAAATAACTTTTGCAACTAAAATGACAGAAACTTTACAAATGCGATAGGATAGGTAACGATGATAAGCTTATTTAAATATTAAAAGATGATGATACAGTATGCTGTCAAAGGGAGATCACATTTAGAAAGTGAAAGTAGAACTTATATACAATGATATATGCATGCTGGCATCTCATTATATTGCGCTACTGCAACTACATGTATTATGCTTACCTAAATTGGTCAACATCATAATGATAATCCAATTAAAACACAATAATGAATTCCTTTAGCTGATCTTAACTAGGGGCCTAATCCTTTTCTGCATACGGAAAACACAAACATGTATGTATGGGTGTTGCTAAAACGCGGAACGAAAAGTGGAACGGAAAGCGGAACGGAATGGAAAATAGCATCACGTTTATCGCTTAAAAAGGGTATAGACTGGCCAGAAACGATTTACTTTGTATCTTTTATTTATATCTAATGAATGATTATCAACATGTTGTTATCTTATTAATATTCATATGAATGTCTATCAATTATAGCATTGTATTCATTCCTCAGCTATGTTAAGGGCGTCCATACAAAAATAGCGATATTTATCACATAAAATGTTAGCCTTTGAACAATCTTGGTATTCTACTCCAAACATTTGTTAAACAAAGTGATATTTTATCGATTATACAAATTAAATAATTTGTTATCGGATGAGCAATTTTTGAGTCTCTTGGGAATTCCCTGTCACGTGATACTGCTAAAAATAGATGAACCAGGAATAATACGAAAAAATGCAAAGTGCAAGGGCATAACATAAACAAATATAGTTATTTCTGTTTCTAACTTGTAAAATGAACCTTCGAAATTTCGAAAAGTGCTGGGAGCTTAAAATATTCAAGTAAAGACAATTATTAAATTCAATGTAAACAGTGTATGAACAGCAATTTACTGGGATTTCCCGCAATTAACGCTTATTTATATGAATTGCGTAGCGACTTCATACAGCTCCCAGCACTTTTTGATATAATAGGGATACAATGGTAAGACATGGAAATTTTCAATATATTTGATCAAGTGTATGCCCTTGCACTACTGCATTTTATCTGACCCACTTCACTTTCAGCGTCATTTGCGTGAAATTCAAACGCAACACTGACTAAGATCATGATTTTAATTTTCATTCTTAAAATAATTTAACGGTGTGAATTTCACTCAAATAATGTTAAAATGTTGTTTCTGTTCACACCAATCATCATTATAAAATTGTTGAAATTGGAAAACAATAATTTCATTATAGTTTCCCTTATTGGGGGGGAGGGGGGGTGTAAGTGTTAAGTTTGTAATTTACACATTTATGTTTCATAATAATTTATGTTACTATGCTGGTGAATAAATTATTTTAATGTATAATCAGGTTTACTTGTAATCATAATTGATATTTTAGTACTAATTAAAGAAAGCAAGAAGAAACAATATATCAAAATTATCAAGAATTTGTTTTGATAATCAACTTTACAAATACTATAGAGATTGCTTTTCTGTGACAAACTGTTCAACAAGAGTAGTGTTTCCTGATTTTTAGTATTTTTCAGTCATAATGTGTAATTTATGGAAATTGACAATTCTTCTTGCACACTACATATTCTTCTCTTCTGTCTTTTTGATATCATGAGGTAGTCCAGTTGATAAGAAAACCAATACCTGAAATGATGAATAAATATCAATTTCAAATTTCATTTTAATAGATATCAATGCAAATTATTATAAAAGGTTACATTAGTATCATTATCAATATGATATTAAAAAACAACAAACTATGCATGAAGTTGAAGTTAGAGAGTAAAAGAAATATTTATATACAGTACAGCTCACGAGTATCCCGACAAAAACACCGACCACCGTGTTTGAAAGTCCACGCTGAGCGTGGAAGTGTCGGTACCTTTGATCTATTGTTCTCTGTTACGGCCACGGAACGAGAAAAAACACGGTGCGACACGGTGCAACGCGATGCAACACGGACAATAACACGGTGTAACACGCGGTATTTACCTGTGAAAAAAGGAGGATTTAGGAATAAAACTTATAAAGAATAAAATATTAATTGATGTACGTAAGAGAATGAAAGAAAAAGACAAGGAAGTAAAAAATAAATAAAATTTTATGCACGCAATTTTCAGACGTAGGTGATTGTTACGGTTGATTTTTGTTGATATTAAAAATCGATATCGCCCACATAAAGGTTTGATCAATTAAAACACTAACACTTTCTTTTCCTTTTTAACATTCAAATAAACGGTTCCATAAGTTTTTGTTTCAGTCCGTTTTTAAACGTAGTAGTAATCGTAGTTACTGTAGTTTGGCAGTTTCAATAGTGCATAGAACCATAACTGTGATCTTTTCTCACTTAATACTCTATTCAACGATAACAAATCTAGCGGGTTGTCGAAAACAAATGTACTTTCTCTAAGTAATATAATTATACAGCTTAATATCTAATATATCTTCAAATTTTCTTTCTTTTATACGTATGTGTGATGTACTTGTCCATGTAGTACCGCACGGTGCATATTCATAGCGCTAAAAATCCGTGGATCGGTACTTGATATTTTTTTATTTCATCTTTAAAGCAACTTGAGTTTAGAAATTATTTGTGTTCCAAGAAACTACAGTTTACTCAGTATTGCAATAATTACTGTTTGGTTGTTTAATGATCGTCATATGAGAGAGAGAGAGAGAGAGAGAGAGAGAGAGAGAGAGAGAGAGAGAGAGAGAGAGAGAGAGAGAGAATACCAATATGAGTTTAATTTAAGTACATTTTACTTGTAATTCAGTGTAATAAGTTAGATTTATAGTTTCCATTATATTGAACCCTTTTCCCTAAAATTGCGATAGAATATATGCAGTCAGGGTCCACGTGTTATCCATGTCAATCAAATCTGCCCGCGAGATAGACCACGTGCTCCTTCCATGATATGGAAAAATGCCGTTCTATTGTTTTTTTTAAGTCCGCAAAATAGAAAAATGTTTAACAATGAAGTATTCAGTTTTTTTGAAATGTTTATAGTTTCTTTATTCTTATACTGCATGTATGAGGGTTGGAATATTACGTTGTAAAATCTCTCTCTCTCTCTCTCTCTCTCTCTCTCTCTCTCTCTCTCTCTCTCTCTCTCTCTCTCTCTCTGTACTTTTGTGCAATCATTTTAGAATTATCAGAGTTCTATTTGTATGAATTTAATTCATTAATTTAGATCCATGGTTTTAATAACGATTTCAACACAATGACTAAAAGTTTGTAAAGTTCACGATGTAATAAGATTTTTCGTTAAAATTTCGACGCTATTTCACATCAATAAAGTTGTGTGTTCTAAATGCTTGCAAAAAGTGACCGGTATTATCTCATTCATCTTTTTAATCAATCAGGTGTTTTTTTCGTACATACATGTATGTGTTCCCGGTAAATAATTTCTTATCGCAAGTTAATACTTTGAAATTCCCGCATTTATAGAGTTGCTGAATTGTTCCCCGGATCCACGCGCCGATAGTCTTACGTGTAGTTGTTTGTGTACATATCTACAGACAATTGTTTTTGTTTGTTAGAGATTAGGAAAAATCATTGAACTAACAAAGTAGAAGTAAGATATATTCAGACCATACACACGACGGGTTGTGATGAGTTACCAAACAGGTGTTCGCGGAAAGGTGTGAATAACGGCATCTCGAGTACACCTGTTCAGACGTCCAAATATACACATAGTTAGTTGTAAATTCCAATGACACCTAACAGGACAGACAATAACACCTGTTGTGTATAGAACCCAAGATGAAAGACAATGCTGTGTGTCTGATCAGCTTCCGTACATCGCACGAGTGATTTTTTTCATGTGAAATCACGAGGCCATTACCAGCTATACGGAAATAAAGTTGAAAATTATTTTATGAAATGCGGGTATATTTTTAATACATGCACAATGTTTGAATATAATTTAACAAGAGTTTGTTCATGTATTTATCTATAATCTATAATATAAAAGTGATTTTTTGTTTATTTATTGCTACATGAATAGCTGAAGTCCAAATTATTCGAGTCACCGGTAATATGGGGTTGTTATTTACCACAGCACATCAACAGCACATGTTTTTAGAAAAACATGATCTGAAATGTTTTCATTTCTCATTTTTAATTGGCTTAAAGTAAGGCTGTAAATTAATTGATAAATCAGAAAGTGTTTACAGATAACAGAAAAAAGACGTTTAAGCTCCGACATTTTAATAGGATCGTCAGTTACAACATCACGTGTGTTTAGAAAAAAAACCCAAGATGAATTAAATTGATTTGAATTTTGATTATATATTAATTGATTATTAAATTTTTTGGTGAATTTATTTCAATTTATTTAAGTACAAATGAATTAAAAGGTACCCATTTACGTCGAGTTTTCAGATCACAAAAAATTAACTTCACGTTGACAGCCTCGACAATTTTCTGGGTCCGTGCAACTTAAGTCGACATTCTTTTTTTTTAAATGTGAAAAGGATATATATGTTTCAACCCTTGTTTAGCCATAATTTCTTTATTTCTAAACATACGCTATTTCTGTCAACGTCTCAGGTAAATATATCCACGGAGTAACACAGTGGCCACGGAGTTACACAGGCGGCCACGGTGCAACACGGTGCTTTTTCTTGAATTTTCCAATACACATACACGGTGTCACACCGTGTGCACGGTGCGACACAGACCGTTTTCCACCGTGTTTTTTACACGGTGGGTGTCGGGATACTCGTGAGCTGTACTGTACATTTGTAGTACCTACTTTTTATCAACATCCCAAGAAGTGTTTTCAGTGGACCATCTACTGCCTAAGTAACCCTGAAAATGTATAATGTGTCATAATAAGCAAGCTATTGTGTTAAAGATAACATGAAAATTAAACATTACTCTAATAAAGGGCATATTAATGGCGGTTTCAATTGTAGTGATATTACAACAGGCATATATTAAATCAAATGTTTATTCTTTAAAATGTGTGGAAATTCAGTTTGAACACACTTTAATTTTGTCTTAAATAAAATTAATTAGATCTTCATAAAAGAAGGCTAAATAAAATAACACATTTCGATTTACTTAAACAACATTACAATCTTGTCTATAATCATTCCAGATCCTCACAGTAATCTTTGTAGTGCTAACACATACAGTGTTTGGCCATGGCCTTTTTATTGTGTACTTTGAACATGGAGGAAATGCGATCTTATATTATCGCGATATGAGACCAGTAAAAAGCTACAATGACCCTCAATGTTCTTTATGATCAAAACTAGCGAAACGCAAAACAATTACTTTGCCTAACTGAGTCACCAAACTGATGTTTTAACACAATATTACATGAAAAACAAATGTAAACAAGTAAACAAAATCGAAGCCGAGGAATTTCACTTCGTTTCCGTTCCATCCAACAATATTAAATAATATAAAACAATATCTAGGGGAAGTACAGATAAATCCTACCTTGTTCAGTTGAATCCTATGCCGATTTCTGTCCACGCTGGTTGTAAATAAGTTAAATTCCGAGATATATCACTGAAGTCCACATGTTTATTCTGATCACAGCTGCAAGCGCCGATGTGACGTAGTCAGCCTCGACACGTCATCAGACGACTTAGGAATTTCATGATTTCGCGAGATATAAAGAACAGTTTATGATTTTATTTCAGTACACCTTTCTTGAACCATTCAAACCCAATAATTAATCATATTCATTTTGGTAGATGTTTGTTAATTACCGAAATACCCATATCTCGTAAAATCTCATGAATAAGGGGCGGGGCTTATGCAAATTTTTCTAAATCACACGTGGTAGAATTCTTAGACCTTCCTTAACATAGCTGAGTCGGCTTTAGTTGAGTACGAAATGGAAAAATCAAATGTATACATTTTTAGCTCACCGAGACGAAGTCAGGGGGAGCTTATGCTATACCCTCGGCGTCGGCGTCCGGACCTGTTTAAAGTTTTTGTTGCAGGTCCTGTATCTAAGCTATTACTTGTCCTATCGTCACCAAACTTGCATGGATGATGCAGCTGGACCTACTTATGGACTTGAAAGACTTGGATGCTGAATCTGAGTCCTAGATTTCAGATGCTGGAGGAGGTTAAGGTTGTTGGATCAGGTTAAAGTTTTTGTTGCAGGTGCACTTTGATAGCAATATCTAAGTTACTGCAGGTCAGTACTTCACCAAACTTGCATGGATGGTGTGTCTTATGATACTGATGCACCCGACAGGCTTGGGTGCTGAATCTGAGCCATAGGTTACAGATGCTGAAGGAGGTTAAGGTTTTTAGAGCTGGTTAAAGTTTTTGTTGCAGGTGCCCTCTGATGATTATATCTTAGTTACTTCTTGTCCTAACTTCACCAGACTTCCATGGATGGTGCGTCTTATGATACTGATGCACCAGACAGGCTTGAATGCTGAATCTGAGCCATAGGTTTCGGATGCTGGAGGAGGTTAAGGTTTTTGGAGCTGGTAAAAGTTTTTGAAACAGGTGCCCTCTGATGATAATATTTTAGTTATTACTTGTCCTAACTTTACCAGACTTCCATGGATGGTGCGTCTTATGATACTGATGCACCTGACAGGCTTGAATGCTGAGTCTGAGCCATAGGTTTCGGATGCTGGATATGGTTAATTTTTTTGAAACAGGTCACATGTTTAATAGATAATAGTACTATTTCAAACTTGCATAGTTGATTAAACTGTAATATGAATGAATCACAGAGGAAGCTCCGGTTGCAGAGCTTGATCTCCTTTATCAAGGATGCTAAAAAATATATCTTAGTTATTACAGGTCCTAACTTCACCAAACTTGAATGGATGGTGTGTCTTATGATACAGATGCACCTGACAGGCATGGATGTTGAATCTGAGCCATAGGTTGCGGATGCTGGAGCAGGTTAAGGTTTTAATTGCTAGTGCCCTCCGATGATGATATCTTAGTTATTACTGGTCTGAACTTCACCAAACTTGCATGGAGATGCGTCTTATGTATAATGATTCACCTGACAGGCTTGAATGCTGAATCTGAGCCATAGGTTTCGGATGCTGGATTAGGTTTACTAGTTTTTTTGGAACAGGTCCCATGTTTTTTAGATGAAAGCTTGCATAGTTGATTTAACTATCTTATAAATGAAACGCAGAGGTTGCTTCAGATGCAGAGCCTGATCTCCATTATCAAGGATGCTAAAGAAATCTACCTCACTCAAACCTGCTCGATATATAGATGTGTTTGTTGATAAATGATATAACATGATTCCTATGATATAGTATTGTATGGTATGAAACAATATTGTTTAATATGATACAATATAATATCATATGTAATATTATAAAAAGTTATATGATACGATATGATATAATATCAATTTTTTTTATATTTTATGTTATGATATTGTATCATGATATCGTTATGTATAGTATTGTATATTATGATACAATATTGTATAATATTACATTGTATTATTAATTTATTATTTATCACATGATACTATTACATAAGATATTGCAAAATATAATATAATTGTATCCTATGATACAATATTGTATATTCTATAATATTGTATCATACGATATTGTATAATATGATATTAGTTTCTGTAATATAGAATTATATCACATGAAATTGTATCATATGATACTGTTATATTTTATAATATTGTATCATACGATATTGTATAATATGATATTGGTTTATAATATGATATATTATCACATCACATGAAATTGTATTGTATGATAATGTAAAATATATTATTGTATCATATGATACAATATGTATTATATGATATTGTATTATATAATATTTTATTTTATCACAGAATATTGTATCATTTGATATGATACAATGTTGTATCAAATTATATTGTATCATATGATACAATATCATATTATGTATTAAAATGATACAGTATCATTCAATATCATACGATATTATACAATATAATATCATATTTTTCAATGTTATGATGTATTATGTAATATGATATTGTAATATAATACTATATTGTTTTATATATTATGATATTATGTGATCAAATACAATAACGTATAACACAATATGATGTCATATTATACATTACTAGATCATATCTCATCATTGTTTATTATGGTATTTTATTGTTTTATATGATATATGTTGTAAATATGATAGGATGCAATATTTAATTTTATATTATTGTATTGATTAACATATGAACATATGATTATCATACAATTTTTTAACAGATGATATACGATATTGTGTCAAAACAGAATCCATGAATATCCAAGATCATAAAGTATGATTTTCATTAAATATGATAAAGGTGGTCTCATAAAGGTGAAGTCTCGTAAGGGTGATGTCTCGTCTCGGTGAGCTTTGTAATCTGTGATTACCTATGTTTATATTTCAAATATAATGATGTACATGTACATGTATATACTTACATCAAAATTGAATTGTCGGTGTTCTAGACGATCTTTTATCATACAGACGATACAGTATCATTGAGATGGAAGAAAAAAAAACCGTAGGACTGACGACATTAAAAATTAAAATACAGAAAACATTAAAATATACCCGGTAATTTGTGAAACTAGTAATTTGTGAAACTAGTATTTTTAGCAATGCAATTTTGTTTACGTTTGCATTACTAAGCAGTTGTTTATTCCAGCAGCTATAAACATATGATCCGAATAGAGAGCTCTAGACGTTGCCTAATTTGATTTTAAGATTATATATTGGGACTATAGTATGTCGATCCCAAAACATTCATGCAGCACATTTGGACGATTTATTATGGAAAATGTTGACATCTTTTCTCCATTTGGAAGTCACTCAGAAGACCTTGCACAATTTTTGAACACTATAATCCGGGTCTGTTGAAATGCAAAACCCCGTAGACTTCTTTGTTTTTAGCCGTGTATTTATACCAGCTGATAAGCTAGAGAGGACGTTTTAAAGAAAGAATAATGAGAATGTGTAATGCTTCTAAAAGAGAATCGCTTAAACCCTGAGGTATATATAAATATACAGCAAAAAGTGAATCGAGGATATTTTGGGACAGAATATAGTGGTCAATGCATGTACTGTTAATTTTGAGGTAATAAATATTCTTGAATAAATAATCTAATATTGCTAATCTTTCAAAAAAAAAAAGGGTACATAAAGTATATCGTTTTAGCATGATTAACAAATCTATGAGGTAAATAACATTACCGGTAGATAAGATTTTCCGTTTTCCCTTCCGTTCCGTTTTCCGTTCCGCGTTTTAGCAACACCCATGTATGTATACACGTGAACCCATCTAATCGAAGAGCTGGGTAAAACTAGTACCCGCTAATGAGACATGCAGACCTGTGTTGTGTAAGTAACTTCAGACAAAGATCATTCATTTGTAACATGCATGTATTTTTATGACCTATTCTTCAAATCCACTTGCACTATTTTATTAGGTAAATAACAGCTTTAAGGTGGTGCAGGACACCTGCATATTGTGATGTACATGTATACTTTCTATTGAGATAAACAATAAAGTATATAAAATATTGATTAAATATTTACCCCCCAAATAATGTTACCTAACATTGAAGCGCAATGGGTTTGAGCGTTTACATGTCTGTAAGAGCACTGGGGTCCAAGGTGTATTTTTGGTACTTTTACAATTGATATAAATGAATTTTCATGGGGGGGGGGGGTCTGGACCCCTCACTCCGACCCCTTCTCTAAATCTGTGCACACGATGATGTTCATGTAGGCACACAGAAGCAAATCTAAAACTGGCAACCGCCACGGGGAGGGGGCATAATTTAATTTTCAATTTTGTTTGTAATAATTATATAGACCATTATACTTTCTATGACATAAAATGTTAAGATTATTGATTAACTGAAAATTCAATGCAAACAGTTCTACCCCAAATTGCACATAAAGTGCGGCTCATATGTCACGATGTGTATTATCATATGAAAATTATAAATTTTAATTGTATTACCGGAGCTTGCATATAGCCTTCATTTTTAATTAAACTGGTACAAAACAGTGTTATTTAGGGGCAAACACATGGTGCGGGTACAGTCAGTTCAAGCATATCTTTTACAACATACACCATAGCATAGCATAGCATTGGATTCTCATAGCATAGCATTGGAATCTCATACCATAGCATTGGAACCTCATACCATAGCATACAATCTCATAGAATCGCATTCGTCATATCATACCATAGCATACCATAGTATAGCATACAACATTATTTTAACTCAGTTTTAAACGTTTTTATTTGAAAAAATAAATGTTTACATGATAGATTTGTGGTAAACTTTGGTTTCTTATTATTTCACTTCGAAATGTGTGGAACTCTTCTGTGTATGGAGGCGTTTTTGTTCAAATCTCATAGCATACCATAGCATAGCATAGCATACCATATCATTAAGCACTTCATTTCAATTTCTCATAGCATAGGATACAAATCTCATAGCATACCATACAAATCTCATAGCATAGCATTAAAATCGCATACCATAGCATAGCATTAAATTGTAAAAGATATGCATGAAACGACTGTATTACTGTCTAATGACAGCATCTAGTTTTCTATGTGAGAGAAGCAATGTCTTACAGTTGAATTGATACATGTATATCAAAACGGAAGTCCTTTTTGTTGCTTTTGCAACAAGAGTTTAGTTATTAAGGTCTTCCGTTTCCAACGGAAGACCTTATTGTTTTTCTTAGGTTTCTTTTTCCCTATTATTATTAAGGTCTTCCGTTTCCAACGGAAGACCTTATTGTTTTTCTTAGGTTTCTTTTTCCCTATTATTAAGGTCTTCCGTTTCCAACGGAAGACCTTATTGTTTTCGTACTGTTTATTCTTATTTTTTTTTTCCAAATTTTGTGCACGCGATTTCTCGAAAACTACTCAACCGATCTGAACAATTTTTTCACAGATGATGGGAAATTATCTGAATTTTATATGTTTTTGAATTTTTTGTCGTCGTCACTTCCGGTCCGGATTTACGGTCGATTTTGTAATTTTTTACGACCAATTTTGTGCAGAGTTGATCTCAGAAACTATAAGAGATATGACTTTGAAATTTTCAGGATAGGTAGAGCATGGTTTGAAGTTGTGCACTATTTAGTTGTTTTGCACCAGTGGCGCTATTCCTTGGAGCTCGCTTAGGCACAAAAATGGGGTACATATTTCGAATCAAAATTTCCATATGTTTTGATCAGTATCTTTTTATCAGTTGATATTTTGACAAGACATATAGAACAAAAGTAGTAGAGAATCAAAAGTTTTATCCAATAAAATCAAGAAAAAGGTGCTGGCCCCTTTAATTAGGGACCAAGAGACTCGTAAATTCTATTACGAATAACTTGAAAACGATAACTATTTTGTTATGCATTATAAAAATCAAAGTTGTTGATCTCTACATTATCGGTTTGAAAGAGTCATCGTCAGGCCCATGTATGACGTAATTAGGGTTTTTATTCTTTATCTTCATTTTTTTTTTTGGGGGGGGGGGGGTAATTTTGAAATTGTATCGATATCTCATGGTATCATTTTATCTATAAAAAAAAATCGGACGGAGACCTACTCGTTACTCGTAACGAGGTCGTATCTAGTTATTATTATTTTTTTTTTCTTACCGATTTTGTGCACGCGATTTCTCGGAAACGGCTCAACTGATTTACGTCAAATTTTCAGTTCTGATAGGTAATGATCTGAACCTTGTTGGAATTTTTTTTTGTTTATGACGTCACTTCCTGTCTTGAGATATCATGGATTTATCGGTTTTTATAGGGGTATTTTGTCACGTGAACTCCTCTTTTACCATTTAAGATATGATGTTGAACTTTTCAGGGCTGATAGACGAAAGACTGAAATAGTGTCTAATGGTCATTAATCATCTTTATCTCAAAGAGCGCCGAAGATCGCCCGAGCTTGAAAATTAGGATAAAAAAGGCGTCGTGATTTTTCTTGGTTTTCTTTGAATATCTCTTTTCATGAAAACATTTTGTTAAAACATGTAGAACAAAAAAACTTAATTAAATCAAGAGCTTTCATTTGAGATCATGAAAAAGGGGCTGGCCCTTCAAATAAGGGGCTGAGGGGGCTCTAAAGTATTTTAATAATAACTTTTTACCGTGAAATATTTTGTGATGCGTTATAGAAGCAATTATGTTCATTCTTAGGTTATTTACCTATACATGGCAATCATTTACTTCTATGTTACGTAATTAGGGATTTTAAGGGGCCAGAAGTCCAAAACTTTGATGCTCAATATCTCAAAATGAAGAAACATTTGGATAAGCAATATTTAACAAAAGATGCTCAAAATATAGAGCTTAACAACCTGAAACCATAATTTCCTTGTTATGTGGTCCCTAAAAGGAGTTACAGGGTCGGCCCCTAAAACGACCCTCTCAAGATATCTCGAGAACGGTACATAATTTGTAAACACTTTTTGAACAAAATGTGTTTGAATTGACAAAAGCTTTCATTTGAAATTAAGAAAAAGGGGCTGGCCCTTCAAATTAGGGGCTGAGGGAGCTCTGAAGTCTTTTAATGATAACCTTTTACCGTGAAATATTTTGTGATGCGTTATAGAAGCAATTATGTTCATTCTTAGGTTATTTACCTATACATGGCAATCATTTACTCCTATGTTACGTAATTAGTAATTTTTAAGGGGCCAGAAGTCCAAAACTTTAATGCATAATATCTCAAAATGAAGAAACATTTGGATAAGCAATATTTAACAAAAGATGCTCAAAATATAGAGCTTAACAATAATACACTATAATTTCCTTGTTATGCGGTCCCTAAAAGGAGATACAGGGTTGGCCCCTAACACGACCCTCTCAAGATATCTCGAGAACGGTACAAAATTTATAATTACTTGTTGAACAAAAAGTGTTAGAATTGACAATAGCTTTCATTTGAAATCATGAAAAAGGTGCTGGCCCTCTAATAAGGGGCTGAGGGGGCTCTTAAGTCTATTAATGATAACTTTTTACTGTTAAATATTTGGTGATACGTTATAGAAGCAATTATGTTCATTCTAATGTTATGTACCTGAACATGGCAATCATTTACACTTATGTTACGAAATTAGGGATTTTAAGGGACAAGAGGTCTAAAGCTTTGATGTTTAATATCTCAAAATAGAGGAAAACTTTGGAAAGCAATATTTAACAAAAGATGCTCAAAATATTGAGCTTAACAATGTACAACCATATATATTGTTTTTATCTGGACCCTAAAAGGAGTTTTAGGACTGGATATCAAAACGATTTTTCCCAGATATCTCAAAAACGGTAACCAATTTCTAAATACTTATTAGTGGTACACAAAAATACCTTTTGACTAAAATGAATGAAAAGGAGCTGATCCCTCAAATAAGGGACACCGAAGGGATAGATAGTCTTTCACCCATTACTCATAGATCCCGCCTCCTTTTCCGATTACGGTTCGTTGATGAAGGTCAAGAGTAAGGTCATTGCATATTCTAAAAATCGGACGGAAGACCTCCTCGTTGCTCGCAACGAGATCGTGTCTAGTTAAGGTCTTCCGTTTCCAACGGAAGTCCTTATAGTGATTGTAAGGTTTTTAAGGTCTTCCGTTTCCAACGGAAGACCTTATAGTGATTGTAAGGTTTTTAAGGTCTTCCGTTTCCAACGGAAGACCTTATTGTTATTGCTTTGTTTCTTTTCCTCTATTATTATTATTCTTTTTTTTTTCTCCCACGTTTTCTCAAAAACGCTTCAGCCGATTTTAATGAAACTTTCAACTCTTGTTTATGACAAAATTTGTAAGAAAAGTACATGGGATTTTTTTTTAGGTCGGCACTTCCGGTCCTGAGATATTAAAGATTTTATGTTTTTGCTTGTTCACGAGTTTTCTCCAAAAGTATTTAAGATAGAGCTTTTAAATTTTCAGGGATGATAGAAAGTGTCCAGCCGCAGTGTACTACGCATATCCGAACGTCCACCGTTACTTCCGGTCGTCACCGGAAGGAAATGAAAAACCTTAATTTTTCAATTTTTGGGATTTGAATTTTTTTATCATTTCATTCGATAGAGACGCCCTCAAAACTTCTAAATATGAAATTTGTTTTAAAATCGATCCACGCATTCTTGAGATTTTGAGCTCCAAAGTTCTGAAGCGAGAGTCCGCGTAGCTCAGTCGTTAGAGTGTTGGACTTGTGCCCAGGCGATCCGGGTTCCGTCCCCGAGTGCCGATTATTTTTTCTTCCCTAAATTTGTTTTCTTTAACGATTTTATCTTTAAAATGATGGTTTTTATTGTTTTCCGTTTTATTTTTATCCTAAAGAAAATAATAACAGCTTTTTTTAGTACAAATATAGTTCGCGTTTCTGTCAGCAGTTTGCTTAATTCAGACGCTCGTCGCATCGCCGGCATCAAAGACATGCCGCCGAAGCGCCCCTGCAGTGCGACCGCATTAGAGTTCACTGGGTCGCTTTGCCGGCATCAAAGAAATGCCGCAATCTCCATGATTATATGCACACAACATTTAGCAATACACCAACGATATTCTACATGGCTTTAAAAGGAGGACTGATTAGTATTTATTCACATAACTATATAGATACACGCATGAATGTATACATGCGTTTATTGACATATGTTGCTTATATATTGATTTCCTGAACACTATAAAACACTATGAAATACCTCTCTCTCTCTCTCTCTCTCTCTCTCTCTCTCTCTCTGACAACAGGGTGACTGCGATGCGGTGTGAAAACTGACCACCCTTGTATCTGTGTTTGGGCCTATGTATTAACAGATGTAAACACTGATCGTTGATATACACTGTTGAAACAAAGAGTCTGATTATTCACTTTTGATTTATAAAAATCATTACGGCAGGGTGGATTGGGATTATAATCATTTACAATCAGTCTTTTAAAGTTTAGATTTATTTACAAAAGTCTATAAACATGTACATGTTCGCCCAAAAGCGGGATTAGTGATTAAGCAGCGGGGTCAATAATTCTCTCTCTCTCTCTCTCTCTCTCTCTCTCTCTCTCTCTCTCTTCTCTCTCTCTCTCTCTCATTATAGCTAGATAAACAATGAATGTGCATATCCGTATAAATTAGCCTAGCGAACATTTTTATATGGGTATAATATATGTATTAATTTATTAAATCGGAATTTGAATTAATTATTCTCCCCTGGGAATAAACCACGTTTCAAAATCGCCCTCACTTGGTTTCAGACTTTTGACGAGTCATGGGACAATATGCTTTGCCCTGCGCATAATCTCTCTCGGATGGGGATCCGATTACTATTGATGAAATAAAATCACTATTATTGATGTAATAAAATGTTTTTCTATTAACTTATATAGCAAATTAAAAATGCTGAGGTGGATTGAAAATACGCTTCATATATCAGACGTCCGCGTCAATTTGTTCCCGCCCATTTCAAACGTTTTGACCTGTTGCATTCATCTCCATGTACCTAATGTTAATGCTATACATATATTAAAATAAAAGTAAATATCAAAGAAAAATCATAATTAAGATTTTGAGATTTTTAAATTTCAAATCAATGGTACAGTGGCTTATACAGCGCTTATACATTGTTCTAACATATATATTTTGTTTAGAAATTGTGTAATATGTGATATTTAGAATTTAATATTCTATTTTAATATAGAAGTCACCGACCAACCCCCCCCCCCCCCCCATTCATAAGATCATTTAG